>FIZR01014494.1:0-14496 GCA_900060175.1 Ferrisia virgata | reverse complement strand
ATTGTTTTTGAAAAAATCATTTTTTTGGGTTGCACAAATTTTGGGTCACTCTGTACATCTGCAGTGTCTTGCATGTACATTTTCGAGGGTTTTACTCTCTCTCCCCGATTATACTTTTTCACAGTCTCTAAAGAGTAGTTTTGTTTTTTTAGCAGGTTCATCTGACCTTCGAGTGTGTCTCTTATGGTTTGAAATTTGATGTGTAGATTTAGTAAAAGTTGCAGGTGTTATGTCTCCTTGCAACTTTGAAAAATTAGGAGTTTTTTGTAAGTTTTTCGAATTTCTCCTCGATTGTGTCTCTCCTCCCAATTCGGCTGTAGATAGTTAAAATTCTACACGCAGATTTAGAAGCACCGCAGTGTTCAACAGGCATCAATTGTTAACTTCCTAATGGATGGCTTGACATTCCCAATTATCTTAAGTATAATCAAGAAGTACATGTATGTTAATTTAATTTTAGACAGATCAATCAAAAACAATCATGGGTAGTTTTTTCATTTTTCTTTTTCTAATCTCATTGAGTGATATCATTTAGGCATTGTAAAAAATAATAATTCGAATTCTGCAGGTATGATGGAAGGGGGGGGGGGGGGGTGTAGGGTATGACTAAAAATTGAAGAAAAAAAGAAATGTGAAAAACTCTCCGACAATATGTAAATAAGCACGTTTGCTTAGTTCATGTCGAACATCTCTGCGTAGTATGCATAGGAATTCACTCCCATAGCCTTCATCTCGTACGAGTATAGGTAGCTAATAGGCATATCCATCGAACTTGGGAGTTACCCAGCAATACAATAATACCGCCCAAGTATCTTATTTTAATGTCTGCCCATTGCCAGCTACACGATACCTATGTTTTGGAAACTGTGGAAGGAAGAAGAAGAAAAAAATCGATCGTAATACCCGAGTCTGAGTGACATGAAAATACTGCCGAAGTTAATGCATTGTTTTATTACACAGCGTATCAATGTAATGGTGTGTAGCTTACCTTAGTCCCAGAGTGGAGGTATATTTATCGATATAATATGCGAAGAGTTGCATATTACCTATTATCGAACGAATATCCATATTTATATGAAACGATTTAGGCGATTTAATCTTCTCTTCGATTTCAATCGAATGTAACTACAAAAAGTAGCTGTATTTTCTCATAGCAGTTAACTATGTATGTATCCGCATATGGGTTTAATTCGTGCCTCTCTGTACCACTGCTAGATATGTCCTTCTGCTCGTACACCGGTGCTATTCGTTGCTCGCTATATAGGTATCGGTTCAGGTGCTATGCTTGTGAGAGAGGAGTATATAATTTATATACCTATTTAAATGGTATTTTGGTTAAATTTCTCTTCAATATACGTAAATAGAATGAAAAATAGATAGCAGGCAATTTATAGGTAGGTGAACTGCGTAGTATAGGTATTTTTCATTTCTCGTTTATAAATATAAAATGCCTACTTATGTTGTAGGTATTTGTAAATAGTAGAAATGTAATGTAGGCCTATGTAGCTTTACTTATGTAACCAGAAAATGCGTTGATTTCAGATGTAAAGCAACCCAATGATTGCCAAGTATACAATAAAGAAAATAATAGTAATTATTGTAGAGAACACATTGCTACTCCAAATACAGTTGCAACATGTCCATCTTCTCCAGATGCTTTGGATGATTCATTTAGGTAAATCTTAACCACTTCGATGTAATTTTTCATTTTGTACAAATTATTTCGGCTAATTTTGATCTGCCAGGTTTTGTAAAATCGTAATACGAGACAACTAAACGTAAATTTTCTTATTACCGTTTCAGATTCCAGTATGTTCTTTGCGCCGCTACATCCATTGCAATGAAAGTAAATGAGGAAACTTTGACGTATTTGAATCAAGGGCAACCTTACGAAATCAAGTTGAAGAAATTAGGAGATTTAACACAATTGAGAGGCAAAGTTTTTAAGGTATTGAAAATCATTGCTTTGTTGTCGAGGATTAAGTATTTCGTAATGATATGTTCTGCCTTGAAGAGACCATTCTTTGTAGTGGTGAGTGCCTGGCTATGTGTAATTGTATGTGCGTGTGTCCATGAAAATCGTACACCAAAACAAGCTCGTTTGAAGGTATTTTTTTTTTTTTTTTTTTTTTTTTTTTGGAAATGAAACGAAGTATGGCTGGTTTGTTTTTGGCTCGAATGGAGATCTGTTTTGTACGAAAATAATTACGAATCTATATCTATGTTGAGAATATTTTGAATGAATTTTTTTGTTTTTTAGTAGTTACCGTTTTCAGTACAATTTTCATTCGTTTTCGGGAACGTTTGAACCGGTTTGAGAATTATTTGTACCCAATCAATTGAGTATATTTTCTGAACAAGGTTTTAATTGGTACCTAATTATTCTTAGACGGGTCGTTCGCGAACGGCTTAATTTCACAATGAATGATTTGACTGAGTTGTTGATTCGTTGATGAACTCTGAATAAGTACTTATTACTTACGTTGCAAACGATTGAATTTTGGATTCGTTGGCGAAAAAGTCATACTTATATTATGTTACCTAAGAATATTTGAATAATTCTGATTAATGAATGAATCTGGATGAATCATTCGCAAACGACTCAAGATGTATCGATGTTAGCGTATCTGCTCGGATGAATCGTTATATTGAACTGTTTACCGGTCCTATGAGGGAGCAAAGTAAAGGGAGCAACTTATCTCAGATCCAAGGTGCATAATTCCTAGTAAGATGTTTCGCAGAGTTTACAAATATTGAATTTTACGCTTGGAAAAATTCATTCGAGTTTTCACGAGCATTCCTAGATAGATTCTCATTAAAATTTGAAAAAAGAAATAGTTCATTGTCCTTAATCAGAGGCTTTAAAATAGAAATTTTTCAAAATAAAAAAAAAAAAATTCACAAAACAATATAATTAACATTTTTGAACAGATTGAGCCTCGTATTGCGTTGCTGTTTCAGCCTAATTTTCGTAAAGTATTCAAGTTACGCGAACAGTTCCATTCGCGCAATAATTTTTGGACTAGTGATAAAGGGGGGGGGGGTTGATTAGCCCCCAAAAGGCGGATATATTGCCCTTATTAAAGCTACAGGCAAATTTCAACTTCCTAGGTCCATTGTGGGGGGGGGGGAGAATGCATGGGATAAACTCGAAAAATGCTGAAAGCCATCCATAAATCTTTTTTTTTGAAGTGGATGGAGGGGTAAGGGTGGGAAGGGGGCCTGTAATACGGTTAAAAGTTGAATAAAAACCAAAAAGCACGTTTGCACGGTGAATTTCAACTTCCTAGCAGAATTCTGAGGGATTTTCAAAGTCATAAAGAGAGAAAACCCCTATCTCCTCTGCTAATTGATTCAAGAGTCCAATTTATCGATTGGTTTGAAAACGAATACTTTTTGCTATTTTAGCTTTTCTGGATTGCCTCCTCCCGCTAAATTTGGACATGTCGTCCATTCAAGTTTAGCGGCCAAATTTCAGCGATTTTGTACCCCAGGCGCTTGAGATGCTTGTTCAAAATTTGAAGGGACGGTGTTCCAAAAAATTCGAAAAAATATTTTTTGTGATTTAGGGTTTTGGGTTATTGCATAATTCTTTAAAATGAATAAAAAGAATGCCTTTGTATAAATTACATATCTTCAAAATTGAAGGGGCTGCAGTACTGCATGAATGTGAATTATTTATTTCTTATTTTGTGTTATAAGTTATAAAAATAAAATGTATCGAATTTTTATCCCAGAAAAATTGGAATATAATTTTCAAATCAGAGTTTGAGAAACATTTATACCTCGCAGCTTCTTCAATTTTGTTAATGAGAATTTTATACAAACGATTTTTAGACTGATTTTCTACGTCACATTGTCAATAAAAACCACGCTATTGCAGTCTATTGACCTACGTCGGATGAGGGAAGGAGGATTAACAATTTTTATTTTTATTTTTTTCCGCTGGAGAATAAAAATCATTTACTCTGCTTGATACTGACCCAGAATCGATCAAAGTTGAGAAATGGGCTTCGACTGACGGGCCCTTTGATATTTTGATGTGAGGATGACTTCGAGTCGAAATTCAATTGTGTCCAAATTTGGGAGAGGGAGTACTGAGGGGTCAAAACCGCGAAAACTGTATTCATAGGGAACCAAAGTTGTACAACATATTTAAAAATTGGTCTCTTAGGTAAATTAGGAGGGAAAATAGGAGGGTTCGACCTCGAAAAAGGCCTGTTCTTCTACAATCTACCCACCAAATTAAGCTAGGAAGTTGAAATTTGGTATGTACAGTTAGTAGGCGCCATAGACCTTCCTTTTGGCAGTTTTGGCTGTTCAGTCTCCTTCCACCTCCTCACAGCCCTGGAAATGCGATTTTTGGCTGCCCCCTCGCCCCGAAGACTAAAATCATTTACCATTCTTGGTATTGACCAAAATCGCTCTAATTCGGTCAATCGGCTCAGTTTGGCGGCGGATTATTCAATTATGCCCAAATTTGGGGAGGAGTGATTAGGTGCCAAAAACGCAAAAATGGTTCCTTTTTGAGCCAACTGATTAAGAAAATCCAATGTTGTGTAACATATCGAAAAATCAGCCTCCTAAGTCAATTGCGGGGGGGGGGGGGAGCGTATGAGGGTTTTTCCTATTTAGGTTGCGTCAAAAATCAATTCAAAACTAACGTACGGGGGGGGGGGGAGGAGCGTATGAGGGTTTTTCCTATTTTGACCTTGAAAAAAGTCCTGTTCTTCCCGTATATCCCCACCAATTTGAGCCGATAAATTGAAATTTGTTATGTACATCTAGTAGGGTCTTAAATGTATCTTTTTGTGTTCTCGACTTTTCAGCCTCCTTGCACCCTTATAATAGCCTCGAAAATGTGTTTTTTTTTTATGGTCACATCTTGTTACATTTTGAGTTTGTTCCTCGCATAATTTCCTCCTCCCCCCCCCCAATCCCTCCTATTGGACCAGGAATTTTTTATTTTGGTGCGTAGATTTAGTATAGGTCTTACATGTGCGTTTTGGTGGCGTTGACGTTTTAGCGATGTTGCACTCTCTCTACCCTTCCCATGATTAGGAAAAATGCATTTTCCAATTCATGTAATTTGTAATATTTCACGAAAATCAAAATGAAATTTTTTTCGTTTTTAAGAGTTGGGTAAAAATTCAAGATTACAAAAAATATTTCTTTGAAGTTTTGATTTATTGAATTGCCTCTTCTTCAAATTTTGAATTAATCAACTTGTTCATAAGACAATATTCATTCATATCTGGGTCTACCCGACCATCTGAACACCTCCTTACCTTTCAGCCTGAATTTCTATGTCATATTATCAATGAAAACTAGGATATTGGGGATATCAAAAAAATCCGTTTTTGGAGTCTAGAAGATCATTAAGACGATTTTCAGCCATGTCAGATATTTATTTTTATTTTTTTCCCAAACGTTAAAATCACTTACTCCATTTGATACGGACCAAAATCGCTCCAATTCGGTCAATCGACTCAGCTTGGCGGCCGATCAGATATGTATATGAGTGAAGATGAATTTGGATCAAAATTCAGTTTTGCCCCATTTTGGAGAAGGAGATGCTGAAGAGTCAAAAACACCGAAATTGTCCCTTTCTAAGCTAATTGATAGAGAATCAAATGTTGTATAGTATCTCCAAAAATCAACCTCCTAAGTCAATTAGGAGAAGAGTTATGGGGTTTTCCTCTTTCTTGACCCTGAAAAGTGGGCTGTTCCTCCCCTATCTCCCCACCAAATTGAACTAGAAAGTTGAAATTTGGTATGTACATTAAGTTGGGACCACCTTGAATGTGTCTTTTGGAGGTTTCAACTTGTTAGCTCCATTACACCCCCCCTCTCCTTCCACCCCCCAATAAAGTGGTTCTTTATCGCTTTTTCTTATTTTTGGAGTGTTTTTTGAGTTCGTTGTTCCTCACATAACTCCCTCCAAATTTGGCTAGGGACTTGAAATTAGGTATGTACATTTAGTAGAGGCTCTAGATGAGCCCGGGGCTCTACTTTTCAGCCCCATTTCACCCGCTTACAGTCCTAAATATGGGGATTTTTCTTATTTTTGAGTTTGTTCCTCGCATAACTCGCCTCCAAATTGAGCTGTGAACTTGAAATTGGGTATGTATGTTTAGTAGGAGTTCTATATGTGCCTTTTGGAGGTTTCGACTTTTTAAGCCTCTTTTGAACCCTTCCTACCCGCAATGTTGATTAGGAAAAAAGTTTCGTGAAACGATTTTTTTTTTTTTCAATTCTCATCGAAAATCAGGCTAAAAAAAGTATCGCGAAGCTGTTTTTTTTTTTTTTTTTTTTTATAAATATGAAATACTATGAAAATTTTTATTGCTTTCTAATATTGGTAACACTACCAAAAGAAAACTAGCCACATTTCGAGCAGAGTTGTAGAAACTGAAACTGAAACTGAAACCAAACCCGAAATCAGAATGAAAAATCGAAAAAAAAAACCAAAACTGGAACTAAACCTGATACGGAAAACTGAAATATTAAAATTCACTGAAATTTTTTTTTCTGTGAAGTTGTTTTTAAATGCTATTTATTCCTCCTCCCCCCCCCCCTCATCGCCGCATGAAAAAAAAATTTCCACCTGCATATTTAGTTGTTTTTAGACCTGCGCAACAACGCGACGAAGGTCAGAAACGCCATCCGTATTTGGGCTGTAAAAATGTAAAACTAAAACCGAAATTTTTTCATAGGTTACGGACACTCCCGACTGGTGCCTCGTTACTACGATTCTTCTTTTTGGTAAACCATCTTACTGAATCGAATTTGCAGAGTACATTCTTTTTGAATAGATTTCTTTTGTAAACTGAAGTGTAAAAAATGCTTCTACAGTTCTAAATGAATTAGTACTTGAAAATTCGTATAATAAACCGCGATATGAGAATTTATTTAATGAAGGGTTATTACTAGGTTGAAATTCTGGCCGCGATTACAACCGAAAACGAAAATAAAACAAAACAGCAGGGAGGGGGGAGGAGGGGGGAGGAAGGAGGAAAACCAACTACGCTACCTAGACCAGTATACGGATATCTAACGTTCGACGGTTTTTATTTAATCTAAATCTCACTAACGTGGTAGGAAAAGAAGAAATTTGAATTAATTCGTGTATGGATGGATGGATGGATGGATGCACGTTTCAAGAGCACGAAACGGAAAATGGAAATTATGTAAAAGCGAGGGAAGGGGATGTTACACGGTGATAGATATAGGAATTTTCCTAACGAGTTTCTAAAGCTGGCAACCCTGTCGCCGGTCGCCAATTGGACTGACTGGTGGCGGAAAATACGGCGAATTTAACCTTTCGCTTTTCTCGCTACACGATATGCGATGGAAGAGTACGTACGCGAATCATTTTTTGCCAAACGTCCGCATTCGAGATACGGTACAATTGAGCATCAAGGTTTCGCGGTTTCGTTATCGAGAAAATTCTAGTTTCGAGCGGTCGCGTTCTCGTCGTCGTCGTCGTCATCGTGGCGACTTTGTCGCATGTGATGCCCCGATCTTATGACTGACCGAAGCGTACACGTAGGCCCCATCAGCCATGCGACAAGTGTCCAAAATCCTTGCAGTACTGTCCTGAGTGGAGAGAATTGGCCTCGTGCCATGGCAAAGGTTGCCGAACTCGTTGTAATCGCAATGTTATCGTATCAATTCGCAGAGTATTATCCGCGTTCTGTTCCACGATCGTCGACTACAATACATGGAAAGGCAGCAAATGAGCGCTTGGCAGGCGTCCAGACCTGGTGATAAGATATTACAATTGGATTTACCTTTGTCGTATGGTATCTTCGATCATTTTCAAGATCCCAATGCCTTGAATGCCGTTCAATTCTTGTGGGATCCTACCAAAGAAGTCGGCGTTTATATTAAAGTAAGCGTAGGATGGATTTTAATCGTTACGTTACGTTACGTTGCTCAGGTCATACTCGTGCTCTATTTGTAATTATAATGTTGTACTTTTATTATGTTATTCGCAGGTCAATTGTATCAGTACCGAATTTACGGCCAAGAAACATGGCGGAGAAAAAGGTGTACCGTTTCGGATACAAATTGAAACCTATACGCATGAAAAAAATCCGCGAAGTTTGCACATGGCTTCGTGCCAAATAAAAGTATTCAAGGTAATGGACGATTTTTACCTATATGTACCTAGGCTACCTACTACCTACTACCTAGCGACCTATCTTGACCATCGACACGGTATGCTTACGATACTTATGTCTGCGTATTTTGTTTCGTGTATGTCTATGCGAACGAGAGATTTTAAGCTTTTTTGAAGGTTGATCGTGTATAAGTGGTTTGTTTTTTTTTTTCTCTCTTCTTACTATTATTCGATATCTTCGTCTAATTTGAAGAAAAAAATACCGTTTTCCGTGAAATTTGGATTAATCTGCCGAATAATGATTTATTTCAAAGAGTTATTACCTTATTTTAGTTCTTCTTTTTGTTTTTCAACTGCAGAAATCTCTCGTTATACGTATACATACAAGGTGGTTGAAAAAAAAAAATACAAAAAAAAAAAAACTTATCAAACGTAGAAATTTTTACCACGCAACGAATTTTTTTTTTTTTTTTTTTTAATTACAGCTCAAGGGAGCCGATCGCAAACATAAGCAGGATCGTGAAAAGATCATGAAAAAATCACCCATCGAAAGGGAAAATTACCAGAATTCGTACGAATGCACAGTATTCACGGATGTAAGCAATTTTTACCTGATATACTTAATAGTAATTTTTCAAATTTTTACTCCACAGTCCGTACGTATAAAACGGCATTTTTAGTGCGCAGACCAGCTACCAAAAAGTGCAGTAGAAGTTGATTTTACTGTTATTGTTTTCAGGGCGACCTAAAAAAAATTACTCATTAAAATATAACTACTAGAATACTTTCACGTTTCCAAAAAACGAAGGAAAGAAATTTTTCATTTCGCGTAAAGGGGGGGGGGAGGAGGGGAGAGGTCAAAAAGGGGTATTTTTTGACCTAGGCTGGGAATAAAAAAATTCGACCGGAGTTCGATGGGGTAGTGTCTGATGATGCTAAAAAAAAAACTTTTCTCCGCCGACAATCTGCACAATAGAAATTTATGGCCCTTTTAAATGCAATTTTTGGACGTTTTTGGCAAATTTTTGTATTTTTATGGCTCTAGCTTCGCAAATATGATTGGTAGACATTTTGTTTCATGGTAATCTGTTGCACCGAATTCTTATACATCTGAAACCGCAACGTTGATCGAGTTTCACCCGCACAATTGGTGGTAATTAAATTTTCAAGTCGCGTAATTACTGGTATTACTCAAATTTCGACTCGACGTTTTTTTGTTCCAAAGTTAGCCTTGCGACCTATTGAAATAGGTTAAAATTTCACGCTGAATTCGAAAATATGGATGGTTTTTGTTTTCTCCCTCATCCCCTTCCGCAAACCTTCATTCGAATTGATACTGGTTCGAAGTAGCCGTGTAACCTATTGAAATGGGTTAAAATTTCGCGCTAAATTCCAATACGAGGATAATTTTCTTTCACACCTTTCTCTCCTCAAAACTGTTTTTTAAACCAGTTGCGCAACTTGTAGAAATAAACTAAAATTAATCAGTTCTGATTTTTAAAGTTGAAAATTTGAAAAAATAAAATAAAATAATAATATTTTGGATTTTTAAAAAATTTGAAATATTATTGGATATTTGAAATGATTTTTTGTCAGTTTAACATCTCAATTTTAGGAGAAAAGTTCAATTTTGCTGAACCATGAAAAAGGTTCGCATCCGTTAAAAATTTTTTTTTGAAATGGATGGATTTTAGTCTTGTGGCGTGCCAGTACTTTAGTAGAATTACTTGAAGTTGAATTTAAATTTTCGATACGTAAAAATACTACAATTCAATGTGTCTTTGAAGAATAATACAAATGCTCTAGTTGGAGCGAGGGCAAGCAAGTATTTTTTTCAATCATTGAAAACAATATTTTTGGATTTCAACCTTTGCAAGGTATTACTTGAAGGATGAAAATCATAGTTGATTTCGGATCGGGCATAAAATTTTAACGCATTGTAGTAGGTCACCCAAGTAGTTTGAAGACAAAAAAAAAAAAGGTTTTGCGATGGCGGCGATATATGGAAGGAGAAAAAATGTAAAAAAAAGGTCGGTCAAAAAATACCTTTTTTTGACTTCTACCCACTTCGCGTGCTGGGTAAAATTCTTTTTCGTCATTTTTGAAAATGCGAAAGTAGTACTTACATTTTGATGAGCGATTCTTCGGTCCTTCAGAAAAAAAACGATGTATGAACCCTTTTTGGTGGTTGGTCTGCGCGCTATTTACCATTTTTTTCAGCTGGTGCAAACTAAAAAATTTCACTGAAACGTCGGAACTGTTGACTGAGATGGTTGGGAGGAAGGGGGGTGTAAAATGTTTTGCTGTAATGTAAAAAAATTACGTTTGCTTCAGCCTACGAACAGGCCACGTAGCAAAGCCAACCCGGGGGCGGGGTGAAAATAAAAAATTTGCCAACTTGAATCAATAACTTTTACTAATTTTTGCAACTTTTTTGCGAAGCGAAATATATAGTTTGCTTGGGGTAAAAAGCACTATTTTTGGAGCCCCCAAGCTCACAAAATTGAAATAAAACAATAAATACTTTCATGCCCGAGCGAAGTGTGGGCGATATTCGAAGAAAAATTAGGGATTTTGACACTAAAGTTGTGTTTTTAGGAGTTTCAAATTAATGTTGCTTAAATTCGCGTATTTGGCACAACTATCCTCTTTTTGTCTTGACCAAATTGTTTTTCAACCTTTTTTTTTACGATTTACAAGTTTTTTTATCCATTATCTCTGCGTGGAGGGAGGGGGAGGGGCAGCCCCCTCCCCCCATCCGGCGTTGTCCCTGCTCACGAGTGAGAGATGTCTCATCTAGTATTACAGATTAATACGTCAAATGTCGTATGAATTGTGAAACCCCACTCGACTCATTATTGACCAAAATTTTAAGAATTTCTTCCACAATTTAATAATGTAGCCGCTTCTAATTGAATAGTTTTAATTACATATTCGATTCTGGTACGTCGTTGGCTCGTAGATGAAATAATTCCAATAAAATTTTGAATTTTCGTAATTGTCTCCTTTATTGGAAGAACCTCAAAAAGGTAATCCTTTACTCAAAAATAGTACACTTCAAAAAAATTTTTACCATAAATTTTCAACTAGCACCTGGTTGAAAATTTTATTTTCAATAGGGGCAGCGCAACTTCTGAAAAAAATTCCAGGTGGTGTAAGAGCACGTCTGCACCACTATGTTCGCTGATCATGCAGGGAGGGGTGAGGGGGCTCAAAAAAACCGTTTCGGCACCTTACTTCGGAAGTGCTCGAACTAAACTGGACTACGAAGAGAAAATCCTACGGATACCAAAAAGTATAATTTTTTCCATAGGGACTCGGCACAATCGAATGTTAGAACTCTATTGATGCAATTTTTGGGCAATTTTAGTCAATTTTAACGCTAAAACAGCTCCAGTATTGTACGTATGGCTGGTAACTGTTTGCTTCTCTATATTATTTACTATCGACGTTTTAAACCAAAATCCACGAACTGAATAAAAAAAAAAAAAAACCGGCAGGCACAATCAAAAGTTATCGTTTAAAGCTCTCCCCCCCTCCCACTACATAATTCAACTCTAAAATTATCCCTCAAAACATATGCATGTGACCTGCCAAAATGGTGTAAAAATTTTGCGCAGAATCTTCATTTTTTGAATCCGGCTCCTCAGGATGGAGTTTGCCCCCTCTCTTCCAATTTAAATTGAAATGAGAATGGTGGGAGGTTTACCGTTACTCGGGCTGGAGAAGATGTTGTATTGAGAAAATTTCGAGTACCTTCTCCTAACAACCGGCGCAAGCAAAAGTCACCGCCGCCAAAAACAAACGTTTTCAACCCCCCTCCCCCTTTGACCACAAAATTCAACTTAATGGTTATCTTTCAAAACGTAGGCATGTGACCTGTCAAAATGATGTGAAATTTCGCGCCGAATCTGAAACTTTGGTCATTTTTTTGAATCCGGCTCCTCAGAGTGGAGTTTTACCCTTCCTTATCAATGTAAAGTAAAATGAGAATGGTGCGAGTTATATCGCCACTCGGACTGGAGAAAACTTTATCAGAATATTTCGAGCATTTTCCCTCAACTTTAGGGAGTAATATTGTTGCCCTCGATGGTGGACACTTTTTGGGAGAGAGTGGTCGAAGGGTGTTGAATTTTTATTTTTTCAAAATGTCTCTGCTCCTACGAGTCCTACGTGAATAATAGGTTCATACAAAGTTGACCCATCTCACAATCGTGATTGAGGAAAAACCTGTGGGTAACATGACTTCTCTTCGGAAATTTTCAGCTCGTCGATAAAATTAATTAAGTCATACAAATTGAAATATTTGCAAAAAAGTTATTTTTACCCCCGTGTTTCAAAGGGGTAACAATATAACTTTTTAATGTTCGAGGAAGGTCCTTGAAATATATTCCAAGAACAAAATCTTTTTCAGCCCCCCGAATGGTAATAGTGCTCCCACCATTCTCATTTTAATTTACATTTGGCAGGAAGGGAGCAAACCTCCACTATGAGGAGCCGGATTCAAAAAGGTGGTCAAATTTTTCGATTCAGCGCAAAATTTCACACCATTTTGACCGGTCATATGGCTACGTTTTGAATGATAATCATAGAGTTGAATTGGGTGGGTGGGGGCGGGGGGGGGGATTTGAATACGGTTGTGTTTGCCGTGATGTGCCGGTTTTTTTGATCGGGTTTGTGGATTTCGGTTTAAAATAACAATACCATACATTATTATCGAGAAGTAATCGGTTACTAGCCATGGATACAGAGTACTGGAGCTGTTTTAGCGTCAAAATTGGCTGAAATTGACCAAAAGTTGCATTACAACGGCTCTAACATTCGATTATGCCGAGTCCGTATGGAAAAAATTATGCATTTGGTATCCGTAGGAGTTCCTCTTCGTGGTTCCATTTGGAGTTTAAGTGGTTCCGAGGTATGCCCCTATTGTGCAAGGTTGAATTTCGAAAACGCCTTTTTTGGCTTAACCCCAATGGAACTTACATTTTCCCAGCCCGTTTTTTAGTTATCAAAAAATTTTTATGAAATCGGTTTCTGGTGTACTATTTGCTCGAAGACGAAGCCCGATTGTCTGCAGACTATTTACTCTCTTCTCTCTCACTCTGGAGCAACGTATTGTTTAAATTTAGGAAATATGCCTATGTACTCGAATAATTTAATCGAATATGGTGTTGTAAATGACGTGTAGTTTTTTCTACTTTGTTGTTGTTGTTTTTTTTTTTTCAGATGTGTCCCAGCGGTGATCCGCTCTCCCCTTGTGTTACCGCCAATAGCTCCGTTACCAGTTCACCAGGAAATACAGATTCCGAGTACGTTAACGTAAATATTACCTAAATGTATTAATTCGTGCGTTTAGCCAGCCTACGTGTGCGTACGACAATTGGCCTTCCTAAAATTATTACCAGTATATATTTTTTTATTAAACGAATTAGTCAGGGTCGCATTTACTGTACAGTTATGCTACGTGCGAAGAGATGAAGGCTCGAGATTGGTCCGCGTACGACAAGCCAAACGTGATAATAAGCTTGAGAAAATATAAGCTTAGAATTTTTCAAGTTCTAATAAAAGTACCGATGTTATTTTATATTTACTGTTGAGGGAGAGATTTATGCGATAAGTGATGAACTGATCATGTGTGAGAGACTGTAGCGTGTCGTTAAATATGGTAATAATGTTAGAAAATAAAAATGAAATATTTCGAAGGGTTCATTCTCGCTTAATTTCCATTATTTTACCTTTACATTCGAATAAACACGGTTAAATAATAATTGGAAAAACTGAACAATGGTAAAGTAACCGATGATGACCTTTTGCTAGAAATTTTTTACCTTTAATTGTCTTCGTACCTTTATTTCTAGTGTGATTTTCTGCGAAATTATATCTACTGTATCACGGACTCGCAAAGAGCTAAAGTTCTATTTTGCTATCTGCTAAAGTTCATCTTGTCCGCATAAGCGTTGGAGTTGATTTCGGTTAAAAAATTTAATTTTATCAAAAATTCTAAAAAAGTTGATATAAATTTATTTTTTATTTATTTATTAGTGCCATGGACAGGTACAAGCATAGAGGCGCTTACGTGGAGATGTTACAGTAAAGAGTAAAGAGTGTTTACCTATGATTAAAGCTAGAACGGAGAATAGACATAAATTTAAACCTAAAATTAAATATACGCTGACAGTTTGATGGTGTTGAGATATTGGAGGAGGTTAATTACTTTTTCGCTGCCATCAGCGAGAAGTTTTTTTTTAGGTCGTTGTTGTCAAAAAAAGTGTTTCGAGCAGTTTGATACGATGGACAATCAATGAGTATATGGGGGATAGTAATAGGGACATTACATTCGGGGCACAGGGAAGGAGGAAGTTTTAGGAATA
>FIZR01014492.1:0-38776 GCA_900060175.1 Ferrisia virgata | reverse complement strand
CTAGTGTGGGCTAATTTCTTTAGGAGATTTATTTTGGAAAAGCAGTTTTGTATTACTTGAGTTAGGTGTGGATTCCAGGATAGTTTGTTGTCGAAGATCAAGCCGAGGTATTGAACTGATTCGGAAAGTGGAATTTTATTTTGGCCTATGAGGATATCAAGCGTTTTTGGACACTTGTATTTTCTACAAAAATGTATTGCTGTAGATTTGGTGGACGACATTTTTTAAACCATTCTGTAAAGACCATTTTTGTTATGAAAATTCGTTTATCAGAGATCATCTTCATCGTATCAGGAAAAAAATAACAGTAAAGGTTGATTTTGAAATAAACAGTTCAAACCTTCAAAAAGCATACCTAATACATTTACATACCCAAATTTAATCCCTTAGCATAACTGTAAGAGGAAATATAGATGAGGAATTAACTCAAAAAAACAGTAGGAACCACTCGCAAAAATCACATTTTGAAAACAATGATGAAGGGTTTGACGATGTTGGAAAATCAACCCTGATCCCTCAAAAAAGGAATATTGTGGATCACTACGAAATTTAAATAACGAACAGCTCCCTGGGTCAGCGTCGAGGAGCATCAGCCAAGAACTCTAACCCCCCTCCTTAGCACCTATTTCTTCTTTTCCGAAATTAATTTTTCCAGCCAACTTCAAAAACCATGGCTCAATTTGAAAGGGATATATGGGCTAGACAAAATCGAAAAATGACCAAAAATACCCAAATAACTAAATTTTTGTAGCTGTAAGATCCTCCAATCTGAGATAGACTTCTACCAAATCTACACGCAACATTTCAACTTACTAGTTCAATTTGAAGAAGAGAAATGCGAAGTACAAACTTGTAAAATGGAAACAACCCAACCTGACGTCACGTTTTTTTTTTTTTTGTACACCCAATCCCATAAGCCAAAGTAGGTAGGGATATTTTTTGAGCGATATATGTACAATACTAAAATTATTACAGCTTGTTTACTCAGGGTAATGGGTAAAAGTGCATAACAACTATGTAATATACCCTAAAACGATTATCAACCTGGACTAAAAACAGTTGGCTGGAAAAATGTATTGGGACTAGGGCGAAGCATTCTTCATCATAATTCTGACCTTAGAGGTTTCTACTGGGGCCATCAATTTTTGCATAGCACCCATGCCATCATGTTCAGATACTCGACCTTTTATGGGCGTCTTCTCCACTTGTTCAGCTGGAAGATGAAGTAACCTAACTTAACCTAACCTTACCTTTTTTTTTTTTGGTACCACAACCTCGAGCGTTTTTCTGGGTGGGGGAAGTATATTTAACAAAGTACATTTATTATCCTAATCACAAAATAAATGTTTGTAGGTTTAGGAGCAATAATGAGACTAAAAAATTGAAATCTACAAAAAGTACATCTAGACATACCACATGTTAGCTTCTTAGATTAAAAGAGAGTGGAGAAGGTATGTGAAGAACTTTTGTTTGTTATTCTTGTCATAAACTAACAGATGGATGTAAGTCAGACTAAGTGGTTGTGATCCTCGGGGAAACCTCGATGGCTTGAATTGGGGTTCTGTGAGTGACTCACCTGTGTACAACTGCAAAATAATATGAGCTACATAAGCACCCGGGTCAGTGCACTTTTGAAATATTGGTTCCAATTTTTTAGAAATAAGAGTGCAACTATATGAGCTCCGCAATGGCAGGAAATTTATCTGTCTTCCAAAGGTAGAAGAGTTACTTTGTTCTTAGATCTAACCGCTTATTCCCCTTGATGTTCACTGAAATGAGCCTTGCTTATCCATCAGGGCCTCGGTGTATCTCCGCAATCTGACCAGATAACCACCAATGGGGAGGTAGTGAATCATTGTTAATCGCTATTAAATTACAAACTCTTACATTGTTTTTTACAAATCGACATTCGTTCTGCTCCTAGAGGGTAAGAAGGAATTTGTTTTTTCACAATGTTGTGCGAATTGGTTCGTCTGTTCCCAGTATCATAATCAATTTAGAGGTACATATGACAGGTCGGTATTGGGTAGAGCTGTAATCAGTCGACCAATCAAAAAAATGGCTAGACACGAGAGCATTAAGGTTGTTAGGATCGGAAGATTTCTGAAACAAAGATCTAGAGTTTAGACATGCTTTGATTTGGGTTAATGTCCAATTCTATGTGAATAGCCTTTACCGTATAGTAAACAAACACAGAAATACAGGCCTTTGTCACACTGTGAGGTCTACTTTTTACTAGTAAATTAAATAGATCAGCATAATCAACATCCGTGATTGTAAATGGTTGTTGATGAATCACTCTCGTTCTCAGTAACACCTCCATCAACTGCATACACATCTCTTTTCGCAAGAGTACATTTATAAAAGCATAAAATACAATAACAAACTGCAGTATTAATACGTAATATTCAATATTTCCGCACAAGAGCCGATTTTAAGACTGTAGGCTGAGCATGTACTTGATGTAAGTACTCTTGTTTTACTAGAATTTTTGTGAGATGGTGTGTGGGAGGTAATAGAATTGGCGATTGAGTTCTTCTGCTTAAATGAGAGTTCTGAATTCTGGAACCCCAGGTTCATATACTACCAGCTCTGTTGCATGCATATAGATAAGAGATCCTGAATATGTAAACTAACTTTCCCCTAAGCTGATGAAATCATAATAACTTGAAGTTGCTGAAACACCTTCGAGGTTGAAAATATACATGGCAGAGTGTGTGGCTAAAAAGCCGAAAGCCCCACGAGACAGATCTAGAATCCCTACTAAATCTACTTACTAAATTTCAACTTACAAGTTCAATTTGAAAGGGAAATATGCGAGTGGTGGTTTTTTTTTCAAGGTTAAAAAGGGGGTAAAACCTCATATCTCCCTTCTTAATTCACCTAAGAGGCTAATTTTTGGATAAATCATACAACCTTAGCGATTCTCTACTGGTTGGTTTGAAAACAAAAATTTTTCACGCTTTTTAACCATCGTCACCTTCTCTCCAAAATTTTGAACACAATTGGATTTTGATCCAAGGTCATCCCCTCCACTTATATACATCAAATCGGCCTCTCATGGAACCACACTGCCTAAATTTGATTGAGTTAGTATTCGGAGAAAGCAGATGAAATTGAAACGGAGTTTGTGGATACTATGCCTACTTTTGCAACTGACTATTTTTTTTATTTATTTATTTTTTGACAACATATCGAAGAGAATTGGATTATAAATTTGAAAAAATATTTAAATTTAAAGGCTCAGTCTCATCCATATATTATAAGACTGAAACTATTTAGTGATCAATTGAGCATCTTTCAGAATAATATGGCTGTCTCAACAAAACCCAGACCGTGACGGTCAATTATTTCAAAATTGAAGGAGGGTTTTCGTTCAAGTTTTCAATCAACATGATGAATGAAACAGTAGGTTAATTTATTTGAACATTCAAGAACAATACATTCGATAGTACAAATTTTCATTTTCTACGTACTTAGCTTGTAATTGAACGTCCTCTCACCGTTCTCGTCACAACATCAGCACCTATACACTACGTATTTCGAAACGCCGATAGATTGCATAAAAAATTGTGTACTGGGCGCATTATCTCTTATCTATTGGATTCCTATTTGTTTCGTATACGAGAACATTGTACACGATATACAAATCCGCCGATTGTCAAGATTTAAGCAATGCAAAACCACATCGTGATGTTCTTTTGTTAGTCGCTGGTCTTCTCCGCGTGGTTAAAACAAATTATCTATGTATATGCGAAGAAATAGTCCCGCCCATTATTACAAGCGAGTAAATTTTTCACCATATCATTGGTTAACCGGTTCGCAGTTTTAAATCTTTGATATGCGATCGATACCTTCACGAGGAAATATTTTTCTCCATATTTTTGCAAAACAAAATCAATCCAAAAAATGAAAGATAAGTGATTACATAGATTAAGCTAACTAAGTATACCACAGAAGGCGATGGGACGCCTGACGATATCTAATCACACCATCGTAAAATGCAACCTGGCAACACAATTACTATAATTCCGAACGACTTCGAGCCACCCACCAGAGTTGGTGGCGCAACGTGTACTTTCTAGAGCAATTAAAAATTTCAACTAGCTCAATGCACCTATGTAGGTACCATACCAACAAACATCTTTTGGCATCGATGCTCTTTTGGCTTCAGCTCATTTGCATTAATCTGCAGTTTGGTAGTCGACGTTTCATTTAATTAGCATTTGCAATCGAGGTGGTCTTTATTGGCTCTCGATGTAATTATTATTACGAATAATGGATAAACGGAGGCAATTTGCGGTTAGAACGTAATTGAACCTTCTGTACAGTCCAAGTGTTGTTCCAAGGACCTGAATTATGCGGCGAAATTCCGATACGATTAGAGCATCTTTTGAACTTGACAAGAACTGGATAGTGCCCTAAAGCTGCGAGTTTGGCTAATCGAGTCCTTTGAAGTAGGTGGTACGTTGAAAGTTTTTTTTAGAAGGATCTGCGATTCTACGAATTACAAAGTTGGGTAATCGAAATAAATTTTCAAATAGAAAGATGTTCAGAATCGATTTTTCAAGCTCTCAAGGTACCCAAAGTCTATAAAAATATACTCAAATCTCGGCCACCAGAACACTCAAGATTTAGATACAATCATAATCCAAGAGGTAATGTCGTAATTACATTGAGTCTTCTCATTCCAATCAAATCTCTTCGAATTGAAGATTTTACTTAGAAAAGTTATTATTATCAAAGTGCTAAGTTGATAAATTTCGAAAAATTTCAATTTTGATCAATTTGAAGGAAAAAATTAAAGCTTGAATCTTCGCAAGAGATTTTCGAAAAAAAAAACTGCCCACTTGACATTAAATCTACATGGAAAAAAACAGTTTTCATTTTTGAAATTGAAAGAGTACTATTAAGAGAAATTTATTGAAATTGGTATTAATAATCTTAAATATCTGTAAAACGACGAATTTCTTCACATCGATTTCAAAAATCCTATCCCATGAATTTCCTTTGTTTCAGGAACTCAATTGTGTAATTTTTGTACCGCATAAATTAACGAATAACAATTCAGAACACGCAACGTGATGAAAAATTAGATCAAAATTTTTTTACAACTCAAAAACAATAAAAAAATTTTTGAAAAATTTAAAAATGTGAAAAAGTGACAAAAGAAACCGTTTGAAATATTATTTTACAGCTCAAAAAATGTCGAAAACTGAAAAAAAAATCTTCAAAAAACGCGTAAAAATAGGAAAATTGTTTAAAATAATTCACATTTTTATTGCACTTTCAAAAAATGTAAAAAATAAAAAAAATGAATAAAATTTCATTTTACCAATCCAAAAATCCGTAAAATCGAAAAAAAAATGATGCAATAATTTTTTCACTTTTGATGTGCAAAATTTTATTATTTTTCACATTTTCTATGAAAAAGTGCCGAAAAAATTGTTTCGAAATTTCATTTTAACCCTCAAAAACACCTAAAGGAATGAAAAAAAATCTTCAAAAACGGTTGATCTTTTGCTAACGAGACGCAGAATGATGAAAAACAATGCCAACATTCATAAGCAAAGAAATGCATCCAGTTGCAATTAATAAGCTATATATTTCTTGCTTTTCTGAGTTTTATTGCATGGATAGCTACTGTTTCCTTTCCCCCCTTGTCCCTAAACTCGTTATCAAATTTTCGTTCTTAACTGACACAGGGTATAGCTTTAAAAAATGTTATAATAGCTTCTTGCTTGAAAGATGCGAACTGATGAGAAAAAAAAATCACTTGTAATATCATAAAAACGTAGAAAAAACAAAAAACCTCGAAATTTCACTTTTTTGCATTGATGCATAAAATTATAGAAAAACTTATAAAATTATCATTTCACAGTCCCAACGCTCAAAAACTAAAAAAAAAAAGTAAAAAACAATAATTTCTTGCATTTTTTCACATAATAAATGATCAATAACGTCACCCAAGATGTTATTCTGCAGCATTTGCACCCTAAAAATTTCGAAAAACCTAACGAAAAAAAGGACAATTTTTCGCTTTCTGAAAACACTTTTCAAAAAAATCACAGCAATTCCTTGTTTTTTGACGGCAATTTTCAAAAAATAAAATTCTCCATTCATGGGTGAAAAAAGAAATGCCCTGCAATATTTTTGTTTTGCAGTGAATAGCAGAAACCCCAAAAGACACGTCTAGGACCACCACCAAATCCACATACCAAATTTTAATCTCCTAGTTAAATTTCGGAGAAGAGATATGCGTGGGACAAACTGAAAACATAGGAAAAACCGCCCCAAAAAACCACCTTTAGGGGGCTGTAAGGGGAGTGTAATATGGATGGAAGGTCAAAATTCTCAATGGGGACTACTACTACATAAAAATGCCAAATTTCAATCCCCTAATCTAATTTAAAAAAGATACCTATATGCGTTGGACAGAACTTTTTCAAGCTCAAAAGGGGAAAAACCTTGATATTTCTCCTCCTAATCTACATAGGGGGCTGATTTTTGGATATGTTACACAACTTTTGATTCTCTATCGATTGGTTTAATGGAGAACAATTTTTGTCATTTTTGCCCCCCTGCACCCCCTTCCCCAATTTAGACACAGCTGAATTTTTACCCAAGGTTATCTTCACTTTAAAATATCAAATTTCTCGCCATGATATGCCCATCGCTTAAATTTGATTGGTTTTAGTCGGTATCGAGCTGAGCAAATTATTTTTAGTTTGGGAGAGAGAAAATAAATAATAAAAAAAGAAAAAAAATGGAATAAATATCGAATAAGGCCAAAAATGGTATCAATGGTCTTTTAAGACTCCCTCCTCCTTCTAACGAAGGATGGTAGTCCGTAATAGCTTGGTTTTCATTAAATAGCATAGAAAATCAGGCTAAAAATCACTCAAAATGCCACTGTAAAGTGACAGAAATCAACACAAAACCTGAAAACAACCAAAAAAACTTTTTAGTAATGGGTAATTTTGCATTTTTAAGAATGAAAGACAATGAAAAAAATCACTCGTAGTATCAGAAAAATCCCTAAAATGTCATTTTCGAATATTAAAAATACAAAAAACGAATAAAAAATTGGCAAAAATCTCTAAATTTTCACATTTTGAAGAAAAAAATTGAGGAGGAACTAATGTGAGATCTCTCTCTGGGCTTCAATGCGCTTCTTAAAAAATTTCAGGAAATATTGAAAACAAGGGTTTATGTGGGTTATGTATTTTTTACATTTACTTGAAAAAATTTCAGATAATATTCATAACTTTTGGCATGACTCTCGTGACTTTCATGACCAGGGCTACTGTCTCTTCTCAATCTAACTAGAGAACTTTTCAAGCTGATTGTCACGAGCTTTTGAAAAACCACAAATCCTACCCCTGGTCATATCCCCATAAACAATTCCTCATCAAAAATCAACTTCCCGATGTACATTTTCCGCCACACCTAATTAATCTGGCGCCACCATCGCACGACATACGGTGCAACGGTGAGGCGCCTTCCATCAGCACCAAATTCTTTTTTAGTCGATTAACCGACTGACCATTTCGCAGCTTTCTTTATCACCCGCATCTTTCGGCTAGCTTTGGGCAACCATCGTGCACCGTAACTCGAATCTCGTTTCCAAACTATACCTAGCTGTGTGTATACCTCTTACTTAACGTTAGCCCTAAAAATGCATACGCAAACTAGCTAGTACTTACAATTAATCACACCGTGCAACGAATAACAGTATATAATATACACGATGTAAATCTGCATTATGCAAAAATTAAAAAAAAAAAAAAAAAAAATCCTTTTGTAAAGGTCCACGGTCGAACTATTTACATATCGCTTCAGGATTTCCTGATGATCGTATAAGCAGCAGCGTATATTGGCGAAAAGAAAAAAAAAAAAAGCTCGATTAAACCTTATCGGTATTTGGTTCAGTGTTAAATTCAGGTCAGTGTTCGTCTATACATATTAGAAATATTCGTACCAATTATGAATTGGTTTGGGCCACACCCAAAGTACTGGACGTCAATGGAGTGGGGTCTGGTGCACGAGCAAGAAAACCAAAAACCCTCCGAGAGGTCGAACGAGGATAGATAATCATACAGCTACACAATGTCAGACAAAGACACCTATATGGCTTATGGACATAAACCAGTATACTGGACAAGTCGAAGAGCGTATGCTAAGTATTGATGTAATAGCACTTGCATATGTCAACCTGGAGAAATGATCTTCAAGGGGAGGGTTTTTTTTTTTTCAATACGCCAACGGCCATTAATATAAAATCAAGAAATGTCCAGGGTAATGATTTAATAATGTTGCGCAGTGTAAAAGTGTAGTGTAGTGTAGGTTTAAAATTTATTTGCGTGAGTTACTATGCCGTTGCACTTATGCTTGTGCGTGAATAAATTATCCTCATGTTGTAGTGATCTCACTTACTAAACGGTGCTGATATTTTTTGTTTTTTTTCGTTATTAATATTTTAATCGAAAATAAACATTTCGACGAGCTGGTGTTTTAAATTTGTGTGTTTTTTTATTTTTTCTTTTACATATATTTATTTATTTATTTTTTTTTTATAAACTTTATTTAATTTATTGTACCAGTCATGTTACCCTATAATGTGAGTATATTATATCTCAAGTCAATATTACCAAATAAGTTTCTTCCTTCTCCATTTTTTAATCTAACTATCCAATTTATGTGAACTAACAATATTCCTCGATAACTTAAAATTATTAAGGAAATACGTAAATCGTACGAAAGAAAAGAAAAAACCAGTAGCAAGGTGTAGACATTGAACTATACCTTAAGCATAATATACAAATTCAAGTTCATTAATGGATGCATCGCTCGGTTTCATTCATCAATTCATCCTCTTTTATTTAACTCGTTCTTCGTCACCGAACATGCCTCAAAACACGTTTTCGTATAATTTAATTTATTCTGTTATCACTGCGATGTCTTTATATCGAGAATCAACACGGTGTAAATGGTCATTTGATAGCGTCAAGATGAACTATAGGTCTATTATAGTTCATTGTACGGCTATTAAATTAGCATAATATTTTTTCATTTGAATGAATTAATTTGCGTTTAGAACTAGGTATAAATTTGGTAGAGTTATTTTTATGCACGATATTTATAGCAGTTCGGAAGCGAGCTTATGTAGAAGACCCTTTAAAGCTGCATAAATGGTCGAAAATTCATTTTGATAAAACAAATTTCTTCTTTTAGAATAGTAGTCTGAATTTTTTACTTTGGAAGAGAATATAAGTTTCTTATTAAGTACAAATCAATAACTAAGATGATACGATGGCACACAAAAGGGACTGGCAAAGCAGATAAACAGCTTTAAAGGTGAAATATCTCTTGCTTGGGCTATGTAAAAAATACCCAAATTAAGTCTACATTCCCATTACCTTGTTTTTGGGGAACATTATATCAATCTGTGAGTGAATAAACGTCAAGGCAAAGAACCATACGATGATAGTGTGCCAAAATGGAAAAAAAAATGAAATTCGATTAGCTGAAATTATAAAAAATTCTTGAAGTTACAATGGTAGAAGTTACTACCTAATATTGAATTTGCGAATTGATATATCAAATTTTCCAAGCGTTCTGAAACCTTCAACAAAAAATCTGTTGAACGTGGATTGGTTAAGTAATTTAATTGAAAAAAATCTAAATTTAGAGCAAATCTGAGAAAAATAAGATGAAAGAGAGCAATTCAGAATACCTATAGTTGACTATTTTAGTTTAGGAAAAATTTAGTAGGCCTAAACATCATTGATAACATTTTTTTAAACTGAAATGTTTTTCATTAAAATCAATTTCCTCATTAAATCTTATTCTATTTCATAATGTAATAATCATTTCAATCCTAAACCTTAGCTTAATATTTCAATAATGTCGAGAGATAAACTACATTCTTGTGCCCTTCGTCTACCTTAACGCTTTAAAATTTCTAAATTCAATTTCTAAAATTGAAAAACTTTTCTGCAACAGCTTAAATTTTTTAAACGCCGAATAAAATCCTGTAACATATTTCGACGAAGATTAACCTATGTAGTTTCGATGATTTAAGTCAATTCAAGACCACGATCATTGAAAGAAATTTCAGCATGAAGAGAATGCAAGAGTCTTCTTCTCAACTCGTTTCCTCGTAAAAAAAATTTTGAAGATATATTTTACTTTTTTTAGATTTCTAAATAGACATTTAAAGCTAAATTTCAACCTCACACATCAATCTGAAAAGATGTAGGCAGGAAACGAACGGTTTTTAAAGATCAAAATAATGAATAGATAAACCCTTTCTATTTCATCTTCATCCTCTACAAAAGAGCATCCTTTTTATTCATATTTTCAAATTTTTTCGTTAACAAGCATAACAAATTCCTGAAAAGTTGATGTAAATGATTTTTGGAGCTTTAGAATGCCCATGAGTTTCACGTTTGGTAATTGAGACATCACAAAATTTAAACCTACCTGGCCAAATTTTTTGCTCGCCTCCCCCCCTCCCCCGAAAAACTTTGCGGTACTGACTATTGCCAGGAAAAGCAGAATTTATTGTAATTTTTAACATCCTTCAACTTTCTATATACCAGAATTTCATCTCAAAGAGATACGATAAACATGATGAAAACGAGATGCAAAAGTGAAGAATCTCTTGTGATTAAAACTATTTGAAGAGCCCCCCTTCACCCTAGGATTTCGTATGAATGCCCATTGGCCTAAGAAAAAGTCGAAGCAGTAATACGAATATTAATTACTGAATTTCAATCCATCCAATTTCAATTTTTTCCTGAATGGCTCTGAATACGATAAACAACGAAGATGGAGAACATTCTAATTGGACTTATCTTCAATATTCTGATTTAGGAGCTCTTTGATCAAATTTAAAACACTTTGGTTGGTATCAAACGAAACAAAAAATTCATAGTCTAGGATGCCTACTACATCTATAGGTCAAATTTTAACTTCAGGGCTCAATTTAGAACGGAGATGAGCGAAGGATAAACTCGAAAAACTACTTTTATGGTGGCTGTGAAGGGGTGCAATGTGTATGGGAAACTGAAACCTTCAAAAGGAATATTCTAAGACCCTTACTGAATCTACATACCCAATTTCAACTTTTTGACTCAATTTGTTGGAGAGATGTGCGACAGGTAAATTTGAAAAACTGCAAAACCCACTCTACAAACTACTTTTTTGGGGCATTGAGGAAGTACAATGGAGCTGAAATGTGTAAATCTCAAAAAGTCAAATCTAGTTCCCTCCCTTCATCTACGTACCAAATCATAGCCCAATATGGAGGGGAGATGTGCGACGGACAATCAAGAAATATTACTTTTTGAGATCTGCGAAGGGATGCAATGGGGATGAAAATTCTAAAACTACAAAGGGCTACTCCCAATCTCCCCTAATAATTGATCTGAAAGACTGAATTTTGGACTTTCGATTCTCTATCGATTGATTTAGAAACAAACAATTTCTGTTGTTTTAACCCTTCAGCACCCTCCCCTCCCCCCAATTTAAACATAACTGAATTTTGATCCAAGGTCATTCCTACTCACATATAATTCCCTGCCAATTCAAGCCTACTGACCAAATATGAGGTGGTATTTTGGTCGGTATCGAGCCAAGTAAATGGTTTTAGTATGGAGGGGGGGGGAGAAATAACAAAATATCGACGCTAGTAAATATTTGACGTTCCTAAAAATGATCTCATCGTTCCAAAAATCAATGAAACGAACCTGAACTTTCGTTTCATTGTTTCTGACCATTTTTGGACCCATCTGTAAGCTTCAGGTTCGGTTTTGTAACCAGTTTTTGCTTGAGTTCAAAACTACTCTTTTTGAAGATCACATCCAGTAATCCAATTCAAGTTATGGCAATAAAAAAAAAACATTTAAATTCAGAAAATTTGATAAAATATTGACATCCTGCTTTTGTAAAATTAAAAAAACCGCAATATAATTTAGGCCAGGAACAACAACTGAACTTTCAATTATTTTCAATAGAATACTAAGATCTAGTCGACTAATACGATGAAATAACTTATAATATAAAAATTTTCCTGTATAGAGCACACTGATTTTATGCAGGTAATATTCTTTTGCCATAAAAACGTCATGTTGAATGTGAACAAACAGATCGACATGACACGATACAGGATACATTCACACAACCACACAGCTTTACACACATCTTGCTTTTAAGGAAGAATATTACTACCATCATTCAATGTATTCAATCGCGACGCTTTTTTCCTGATCAGTAGTACTGGAGGGGAGGGGGGTCAATGGGGCTAAAAAATTGACACCAACAAAAGACACATCAGGACATCAGAGGTCCAATGGAGCTGAAAGATTGAAACTCCCAAAAGGCACATTCATGGCTTCTGCGAAGGGAGAGAAGGAATAGCCCCCTTTTCAAGTTCAATAAGGGGAAAAACGCTGATATTTTCCCTCCTAATTAACCTACGAAACTGAATTTTGGATAAGTTACACAACTTTGAATTCTATATCGATTGGCTTAAAAAGGAATAATTTTTAGGTTTTCAGCTCCTCAGCACCCCCTTTCCAAATTTGGGCACAACTGAATTTTGACCCGAGGTCATCCCTACTCCAGAGTATCAAATGGCACGCACAACGAAGTCTATTCCCCAAATTTAATCGACCTCGGTCAATAACGAGTTGAGAAAATAATTTTTCAATTTCAGTAAAAAAAATAAATAAATATTTGTCATGGTTCAAAATGGTTGCAGGGGCCCTTCTAGGGCCCAAAACCCATTTCCCTCTTCCACCATAATAGCCTCGTTTTAATTGACAATATGACATAGAAAATCAGGCTAAAAATAACACTGGTCTAAAACCGAACCAATATTCATTTCGTTTTGGTTTCGGTTCAATGCTATGAACTGTTTACTTCGTTTGAATTTGATCTCGTTTTGTAGTGTTGTTACCACAAAATTTTTGGGTTATCATTGTTATATTACAAAATCCCTATTTCATTATTGGTTATCATTTTTTCGTCATTGTTCTTCTCCTTTCGATAGTTAGTTTCTGTTACTGTTCTGTTATTTTAATGTACCATAACTGTTCTATAATATTTACATCTAGGAACGGTTAATTGGAATCGTTACTCGTAACTGTTACTCAACCCCCTGTTATTCACAACTGCTATTTTTTGGTCAATTATTTTCGGTTATTTATTCATATTTTTGCGTGTTCAAGAGTTTTTTTTATTGTGATATTGATTGTATAAACCGGTTTATAAAAACAAGCAGGGATTTAAACCTAATAGGTTTGATTCAGTCTAAGTTAAAGTTACATTGCGTTTATCTGAAGTTTTTAGTCACAGAGTTATGGGTTTAATCGTTACGAAGATTTCAATCGTAGTGGCTGTGGTTTTAACTTAGTTCAAATCCAAACCCTTTTGCATGTAAAAAAAAACGATCAGAGTTCTTCATTTGGTCACATTACGTTACGTTCTTGCAAAATGATTTGATTTGTTCATGTGATCTGTTAATTTGTTATAAAAATTTAAAAATTACGCGTTCAGGTTTAAATCCCTGAAAAAAAATCCATCAATTTCTGCTAGAAATGTTTTCTGGAAAGAAATGGACAACTGGATATGCATAAAATAAAAAGAGCAGTTCTTATTCTCATTGGAGATTGGAAGTAATAGAAAAATAACGGTTATTTTTCCGTTATTGACTTATTGTTGTATATTTTGTTTTCGTTTCCGTTTTTTCATTTTCATGTTTTAGCCATCATTCCGCATTTGTTATTACTAATTAAATTCATATACAATACCAAGTTGGTGCACTTCCATAAAGCATTGGAATTAGTTTCAAAAAATCTCGTTGGGAGCGATACCATCGCCCAAGACCCGCAACAACGTACACCAATGTAAACACATCCAAATTGCGGGACTTTCGAAATCCACCAATCAGCGTTCAACATTTAGAAGTAACCAATCAGCGCGGAGGGTTGAGCCGAAGGTAGCGCTCTCAACGGGATTTAAAAATTTTTCATGGTCACATTGAAATGTACTAATTTGGTCTTCGACCATGTAGCATGTATTATAATAGAATACTCGTTCAATGTTAAGATTTTCTCCAACACAACAACCAAGGAAATATAAGTATTTTTTCTGCGCATGCGCTGGGCTGGTACAGCCGAATTACCACTAAACTCTGTATTAGTTCAGTCATCTGTTGTATTTTTGTCGCGGGCGCGGGAACTGAAGGGAACCAACAACCAAATCAACTGATAATACTAGTATTTCGCGCATGCGCAATATTGATTTATTGACTATTTTTCTAGTGGAATGGAAAACATGTTGTGAGAACTGGTTTGCTGCCCGCTCCGTTAGGTAAAGCAGTCTATTATAATATAAGCTACCTGGTCGAAGAATTCTATTTAACTTTGCTACGGATACTGAAAATATGGGGTTTTCAGTTATACGGTCAAGTTTCTGTTTCTGTTATTTCCGTTATAACAACACTGGTTTTGTACCATGGGCCAGGTTGTTTTTTGTTCCGAATCAAACAACAAACCAAAAAAATAACGGTTTTTAGTGGTTCTTGTAACGGACCATGCTTCAAACCATTTCAAACTACCAACACTGGATTAAGGCAACTCTCAATTCTTTACTTGGTAAAAAAGAACACGAGTAGATAGATAATCAGTTCTGGGTGGTGATTTACCTCCAACAAGGAATCTAATAAATTTTCCAAAGTAGAGAATGATAACTTTTCATCGCCTCATAATGACTTGGAGGCCCTCTCCTTAGCTCAAACTGCACTTCAGCGACCTCACGATTAAAACCTCATTTATTATTTCGTTCAATATCCAAACGAATTCGAATCTCATTAAATATACGTTGGCTACCAACGTCATTAAGGTTCATAGAATAACATAGGAGAAGAAAAAGATAATAATATCTACCTAACAGATTGAAATAATGAAACATAGTAGGTAAATCGCAGTCCATTTTCAACCCACCAACTCTCGCTTTCAGTTTCGTCTTCTATTGTACTTGTATACTGTAATTTCAATATTCAAATACGTTTCATAAATAGCCACAAGATGTAACAAATTAGTTTTTCTTCTATCTACCACGTTGGATTACAATAATAATAAGGCGAACATTGACGCGTAGGTCTCGGCGCATAGGTTCAACTTCAAATTAGCCAACTACAACGATACGACGTGAATGGGAAAAACACGATACTTTTGGCATTTTTCAGCATATCTGACCTTGACCTAGATGATAATACAATGATAATTTGTCAAAGACACGACGCGACGCCGCGATACATAGAAGTACACGTCTGTCGCGCTTCGGTCCACCATCATTAATCACCTCTTAATGGTTTTTTGTTACAGATATTGTTATTTGTAACTTTAAACTTATTCATAGCGGTACATGGTCATCACGGAGGATACCCCGCCGAACCATCACCTACGCCCGAAGGCTGTATCCATCCTATTTACGTACCAGTACCATCGGACGAATACTACAAGTACGCCAGCAAATCCGATGAATACGCTCAAAGTGGCGCTTACAAAGTAGCCAGTCCGAGTCCGGCTCCGTACTCGGCTGCTCCTTTGGTATCCGTATACGTCGCTTCGTCTACACCGAAAGCTTACGCTTCTGGTGCCGAGCACGAAGCTTACTCTGCCGAAGTAGCTGACGTCAAATACGGTTCGCCAAAGTTAGCTTATAATGCCGCAGCTTACAGCGGCGCACCGATCAAACAAGCTTACGTCGTTTCTTCGACAGCCAAACCCGCTTACGCCTACTCGACTTCGGAGAAATACGCCTCCGAAGAGTACAGCTCCAAGCAATACAAGCAACACTACTCCAGCTCGTCCGGCTACTCGTCCGCTTCCGGATACTCGGACGAAGAGAAATCTTACGCTTACTCCAAGACGCCAATTCAATACTCGTTCTCATCTCCGGCTCTCGGATACCACTACAACAAACCTACTCCGGCCCCAGTAACGTACTACACGTCGACCGGAGCCAGCACCTACGATAAGACCGCTTACGGCGAACACGCTGCTTACGAAAAAGAACACGCTTACAAAACCTCCGGATACGACTACGGTAAAGCCGGATACGCTAAACAATCCGCCTACAAAGTCAACAGCTACGATCATGGAAGTTCCGGCGCCGCTGCTTATGGATCTTACGACGCTGCTTACAAAAGTCCAGCTTACGATTACGCTAAATTGATCGCCTCGTATGGTGGTCAAGATGCCTACAAAACTGGTGGTTATTCTTCTGGTGCCGAATATTCGGCCCATGATGCTTACAAGGGTTCTTCCGCATACGGCGAACACGCAGCTTATGCTAAACAAACCTACGAACAACCTAAAACTTACTACTCATCGACTCCAGCACCTTACTACTCGTCGACTCCAGCACCTTACTACTCGTCCACTCCGGCACCTCACTACTCGACTTCCGCTCCTCATTACTCTACAGGTGCCGTCCATTACTCGACTCCAGCTCCGTATTACTCGAGCCCAGCACCTTACTACTCGACTCCAGCTCCATATCACGCTGAAGTGAAACCGGCTCAATACTCGTCTTCTTACTCTTCATCTTCGGCTTACGACAAAGCCTCAGCTTACGCCAAAGAATCGTACCAACATTCCGATTACGGTAGCTCGCACGATGCTAAATACCAATCAGCTGCATACGTCAAACCGTACGCTCCGGTAGAATCCTCTTACCCTAAACCTCTTTCGCATGCTTACCCAAGCTCCTACGGTTACGCAGGCGAATCCCAATACGGACACAAATCCGCTAGTCAATACAATTCCGCTTACGCCGGCAAAGGATACGGTAGCGGCCACTCTAGTAGCTCCATCAACCTTGCCAGCCACTCGAAATACGCCGAATCTCCTAAATACTACTCGGCTGCTGGCAAATACCCAGCTCCAGCTGCGTACCCGACCTACGCTCCGGCTCCAGCTGCGTACCCAACTTACGCTCCGGCCGCTTATCAAACCTACACCGCCGCTCCTTCTTACTCATCCCACGGTTCTGAATACTCTTCTCATGGTGCCGCTGGACACTCGTCTCTAGCTTCCGGATACGCTGCTGGTGGATATTCGTCTCACGGTTCTGGATACGCTGCTGGTGGACATTCGTCTCACGGTTCCGGATACGCTGCTGGTGGACATTTGTCTCACGGTTCCGGATACGCTGCTGGTGGACATTCGTCTTTGGCTTCCGGTTACGCTGCTGGTGGACATTCGTCTTTGGCTTCTGGTTACGCTGCTGGTGAACACTCGTCTTCAGCTTCTGGATACGCTTCACACGCTTCAGGTTACTCTTCCAGCTCGAAATATGGTGCTTCGAAATCGCAATACTCTGCCGGATACAAAACCGGATACGATGTATCTGAAAGTCCATACGCTGCACAAGAAGCATACGTCGCAGGCCATCATGCCGCCTCGGCTTACCCATCACCATCGCCAGCCTACTATAAACCAACTGCCCCGGCTAAATCTTACCCACAAGTCGGATACAGTCCAGCTATCTACACCTCACCTGCCGCCTCGCCGGCTTACTTCGCTTCCTATCCTTCGGCCGCCGCTTCTCCAGTTCACCAATATGCTTCATCAGCCGTACCAGTGTACCCAGCTGCCGGAGTAGCCCAATACTCGGCCCAATACCCAGCCACGTACAAATCATCAGACAAATCGCATCATCACTACGACTCCGCCAAGTCCGTCCACAGCAATTATCTCGAATACTATGTAAGTATCTTTGCGCCACCCTTGTAATCCTTCTAATCTTCATCCCGTCATATTCAAAGTATTCGTATCTAACGATGGTTTCTTCTTTTTAACAGGATGAGCATCCTCGTTACGCTTACGCCTACAGCGTAGACGACGACTACACCGGAGATCACCATAAACAACAAGAAGAACGTGATGGCGATGTTGTTAAAGGTCAATACAGTCTAGTTGAACCCGACGGTTCAGTCAGAGTTGTCGAATATGTCGCCGATTGGGATACCGGATTCCATGCCACCGTCACCAAGGACGGAAAAGTTATACATAAGAATTAGATCTTCATTTTCATCTAAATTTTCTATGGAAACTTCCCTTTAATTAACCTCAGTCAAAGTATATTACCATAACCAACAAGACGAATATTTTCGTCCAGACTGATGTTTGTATGCGTGCTTTCTCTCATACGAAAGCTAGTGAAATTTTTGAGTCTAAATGACCAAGACCACCTAACATGACACTCAAAAACACTGCCATTTTTTTTTTTTAATTTATGAAATGAAACTCGTTCTCATAGGTTTCAAAAGTTACCTAGTTACTAGTTTTATTGTACTAAAAATAGTTACCTGTGAAGTTACGTGTTTGTGCTGCCCTTTTCTTTTTTATTTATTAAATTATTCATTTGTATTTATTTTTAATTTTTAGTTACAGATATTACTTGTAACTGCATTTAAGTTGTAATGTTTTCTCTCTCCTTTTAATCAGTACGAAAAAGTCAATACATCGAGTAAATTTTTATTTATTTATTCTCGTAATTTTTTTGGCGTCAGCCAACTTCAGATTCTGATCCCCATTAGCTCATGTCATTATCCGAGTAAAATAAAAAAGGGGAAAAACAGATCATCTTTTTCTAGAAACAAACTTCCCTCATGAAACATACAACTGAAATTTAAAATAAATATTTCATACATGAATTTAATTAACGAAAATATCCTCTCATCTAACTCCATAGCCAGCGAACTAAAATTAAACTGAGTGCTCACACAATCTTCTGAAGGGAATGAAAATTTTCGACTGAGAACTTTTTTTAATGTTATCATCGAGATGGTGAAATATCAGATAAAATTGGAAAACACTTCTATCTGATAGATTAAGTTATAATGAATATTTCTGAAACATCGTTCGTAATTTGACTAAAAAAAATCTGTTTTCAAATACAACAGCTATCAAAAAAGATGAATTGGAATAAAAAATTTTCTAAAATTAGCTCAGATCTAACAAGAGAAACTATTTCACTCGTTATAAAAACTAGGACAATTGAATAAAGAGAATAGATTCTAAACAGAGTAACTCGGCGGGCCAACGCTTTTCAAGCATTCCCAGATACAATAATCATCAAGTTGAAATGAGAACAACAAACAAAATTTAATTTCATTATAAGAAAATGGTACATCTTAATAATACCTTGGTTAACCTCGTGGCAAGAAAAATAAATGCTTTCACAACAAAGGAAAAAAGTTCAACTGAAAAAAAAAAAAAAACTATCAACAGAAAACCCCAAAAATCCTCGAAAATATCTCACTTTTTCAAACAACTCGAACACACAGCACTAAGAACTCTGATCGAAAAACCATTAATTGCAATTAAGAGTGGAATATATCGAAGAAATTATTTTTCTTTATTATCGACTCTAATTGAGTCATTTCCATAAACAAATTAACAATAGGGAATTAATATTCTAATCACATTGCAAGTACACTCGGTCATTAGATACTCGATACCGTAACAAGTTCATCGTAACACACAATACTTGGTGTAATTGAACTTGTCTATCACACCTTAAGATCTTCTAGGCTTCTATCTCGTTTAGCTTCTATACAAATTACGTCACTGAATAAAAAATAATTGCCACTAGATGAACGTAATAATGCAACTTGACCCGAAGCGTGATTAAACGCCACCCAATGATTTAATTTTTAGCACTTAAGGACGTAATGGGATTTACACCGGTGATTGATGGCTCGTAGGTAATCTTAGGGCGTGACAAGGGCTTCAGTATGCATTGAAATTTGGTATTGGTGGTATATAATTGATGATAATCTTGGGCAAATTCCACTTCTAATGTATCCCGACGCGTATAACACTCATACTTTTACTTTAATAAAATGTAAATCTTACTTTGTAAATTACTCACATCTTCAGTTGACGTATTGGATTATGCCTAAGTGAAAAAATATTTATATAAATATAATTTAATTCCGAAAGAAAAAGTGAAGCATAAAATATCTTACGAAGTTCAAAATTTCACAAACGACGTTTCATGCTGAAAGTATCCGCAATCGGGGCATTCAAAATTGGTATCAACTAGTCGATTCGCCTGCAATTTGGCAATAATTGAAAATTAGAACTGATTAAATAATTATTAACACGATTATGTTTACCTTAATACAATAATAACAAGCGACGTGAGCACAGCCTAAGTAATGGGGTAGAATTGGACTCTTATAACAAATCGAACACTTGGTTTTTGTAGAAAACCGTAAATTGCGCTTCCCTTCAAAAGCCTGCTTGGATCCTGTTTGAAATAAACGATTAAATTTTCTCCGTAGATACTGGTAATTTACCACAGATAAGGTAAACGTTAAAAGCTCCTGAAAATTATAATATTTCCATGAAAGCACGAAGTACAAACGTAAAAGTGAGATTAGAAATAAAATCTTACGATAAAACCGTGCCATAATAATTCTCTGGTCATATAATTATAGCCGATAGATCTTGGTTTATTCACAATACAAACTGGTCGTAAACCTAATACGCGATGAATCAACGTTGGATACTTTCCTTCACTGAAAAACCACAGTAAATTGATCAAGCTGCATAATCGAACTACAATATCAACTTTTCCAGCAGCTTCGTTGATCTATTTCGAAACAAATAAAATTAATAATTCGGTTTTCGTAAGAAACTTTGCTGCATTCAACCCACTTACTTTTTGCGAATGAAACACGAAAAAGTTATTGGATTGTAAGTAGGTAATTATCTGAGACATCAAAATCAGGTATTGTTTGTTTTCAGACAAATCGTAATCTTTAAATTTCATATTCAGAAGCTGCTGACCAAAAGTACCTCGAAATTTTGACAGTGACAGCTGTAACATGATTAATAATTAATAGATAAACGATCTGTTGAAACATCGATTTTTAGCTCTTATTTCTCACCTTCCAAATGATGAATTGTAGTATTAAATCAATTTTTAGTTCATGCTTCGCGATCATCCACGGCTGCAAATGAAATAATTTAATGAATAAAGGTGTTAATCTGAGCTACGAATGAAATTTACGTTGTAGGATAATGTAACTATATCTAACTGGTATTATTCTGAAAATGGTTCGTAATTGAGATTTCATGATGTTGAAAACTTCTTGATCAAGAGCAACTGCGTCCAACTAGAAGAAAATGTATTAAAGTATTATAAAAAGGTGATCATTGTTAAGTAAAATAATGCAATACTTTACCATTGTAACACGAGCTGGATACAAGAATGTTTTTGATTGTTGTTTTGCATCCATCTTCAACAATTTCATGAATTACTACATACAATCAATAATAAGTAGATAGAGACGGAAATAACCAATCAATTATTAACCATCCACAAATTATTCAAATTAGAAAATTCTTGAAAAAATGAAACATTTTGAATTTAAAATTAATTTAAAATTTCCGTTATCAAAAATTAAACTGATTAATGTTCATAGTTCACAGAAAGCACGCTGCAAACGCTAAAATCGTTAAAATTTAAAATAAAAGTTTCATTTTGACCAACCTAACAAAATAAAAATTTCCTCTATTTTGTCAGTTTTAGTTTTTTGGTTGTTGCATCACTGCTGTACTTTGGTAAATTAAATAGCAAATACTAGGCGAGCTTGTAAGCTTCGAAAACGCAATGCGTAGAATTAAATTTCCTCATAAAATTTGTTCATCCACCATTTTCTTTCGGCGTTTCTTACGCTGTTATTGTTGTTAAGTGTATGTTTGTTGTCGTCGTTAACGATCAAGTTTGACTGTATCAAGGGGTAACGTTTTCAGTTTAATTACAAGACAAATTTAGTCCCCGGATGGAGGTAAATATGCTATAACTATACTGGTAAAACCTGTGTTGACAATTTCTGTATTTATTAACATTGCAAATAGCACGTTGTTTCGCATTTGTGAGTTGACTCGACAATCGTTATTGCTACGTATTAATTAGTGTAAGCATGAGCGACCAAGAAAGTTCGGACCGCAGTGGTTCTGTATCTCATAGTAGTGAAAACGGCGAAAGAGATTCTCATTCTCGAAGTGGAAGTCGATCGCCTAGACGTTCTGGTAGCCGTAGCCGATCCCGCTCTCGCAGAGACTCTTATCGTAACAGCAAATACCGCTCCAGATCCAGATCTCGGTCGCGTCGTTCGTACAGAAAATCACGCTATTCAAGATCGAGATCACGATCGTATTCACGCCATCGCAGCCGTTCACGTAGTCCGGCCTACGGTCGTCGTAGAAATATCGGAAATGGTGAGCATCCTAAGCCAAATCGTTGCCTTGGTGTATTCGGTCTGAGCATATATACAACCGAACGCCAAATACGCGACATATTTTCTAAATATGGTGCGCTGGAAAGCGTTCAAGTAATTTTTGATGCGAAAACTGGTCGTTCTCGAGGATTCTGTTTCGTTTACTATGAAAATGAAGAAGATGCTAAAATGGCTAAAGAGCAGTGCACCGGAATGGAAATAGACGGTCGTCGTATACGTGTAGATTTTTCTATTACTCAACGAGCCCATACTCCAACACCTGGTATCTACATGGGTAATCCAACCTACACTAGAGATGACCGTAAATGGCGCAGAAGGAACTATTATGACGATGATTACAACTACCGTGGCCATAGACGTTCTCCATCACCTTATCGAAGTCGTTATCGATCTAGATATTACGATCGATCTCGTTCTCGTTCTTATTCGCCTCGCCGATATTAATTGATTTTCTACGTATGTCGGTGTTTTTTCGACTGTGCCAGGAGTCACTATTTTTAAAGCGTTTTTTTTCCTCTTTTCAACTTTTTCTCTTTTTTTCAGTTGCTTAGGACTATATGATTGCGTATATATTAAATTTTAGTTCTATCAGTTAATTTTTTCTCATATTCTTTGTCATTAATTTTGGATATTTCACGCATATTATTAGTTATATTTATAAATAAGTAGTAATTAAAGCATTTGGAATGTTGATTTTTAACGTGAAATCTGTAATGTTTAGGAAATCAAGATAATTAAACTGAAAGGTGAGATTTCTTCAGTAGAAATTTCTCCAGATTTGTTAAAAGCACTCGGAACAATGTCTTTTTGATATGAGAACATGTAAAGAAAATTTAATCAAGATGAAAAATCAAAGAGAGCAGTAACTATGCAAGTTGAGAAGAATTTTTGGTGGTATGGCACCATTATTTAATTTCTTTATCTCTTACTCTTCTAAATTTTTTATTGCATGCTAACAAAGAGTACAATACATATATTAAACCGGATTAAAATTTTATAAATCTCATTACAGTTCTATGACTAAAAGAAAAAAAGGTTCATATAATCAGTTCACGTTCTATTCTCTTTGATTACTGCGAATATTGACGTTGCTAGGCGAGTGTGTATTTTGTTAGTATTATAACAACGAGGATATGATTAGGTGTAGACTGTAGAATGAGCTGTCCTTTTCGGATTGTTTTTTTTTATCTGTTGCGAGTGTTGATATACAATTTTTTTTTTCGTTTTAGTATGTGATAATTGCATTATTTACGGTGAAGAAAAATTTTCGCATTCGAGATTTTGTTATTTTTTTTTAAAAATGCACACGTGGATTGATTAGATTTACTATTTATACTGTGTGAACTGTAATTTTGGATTTTAAACTACACGTAATAAATATTTATATTTACTTCAACATTTTTCCAATCATTAATATTAGTTTTCTTTTTTTATTTTAAGCTACTAACGTGAAGCTACAGATAGAAAAGTTAAATAAAGAAGTAGTCGAAGCCTTTAAAATAATGAAGCTCGCACAAGATAGAATTTTTTTCTCCAAGAGCAATCTGTTAATACCCCAACTTAAGAAATAACCAGTGAAAAATGCAGAATACTCTTCGAAGATTAAGAATTTTTTTTACTAAGAATATCTTCAAAACAGCTAGCAAGATTTCGCAAGGTCTGAATTCTATGTTCGCAAAAGCAAGAGATGCTTCGGCTACTAGAAAAACGAAAAGTAACGTTGTGTATAAGTATTCGATCCTATGGTAATTTTTTTTTCATCATTCTCCTTTTATTGGATTTTCGAAATAGATTTATTAGTTGGATGAACCTGTAAGAACGTAGAAGTCGTCGGTTAGACATGTAAGTCAAGTTGAAAACATCTAATGAATTTTCACCTGCAAGGTAAGACGCTGAAGAATTCAGATGATGAAACAAAATACAATCCTGTGTAAACGAATACTTAATAGGTTGATGTTTTAGGGTATTCAAGATCAAAAGTTGAAACAAATGATTCAGCTCAAAAAAATGAAGAAATATCTACATGCATACTGCCTGAATAAATATATTCGAAGTACTCAAATTTATTCATTTCAAATATTTCCCGATAGATATGATCAAGTCTAAAGCAAAAAGAAGATGCACTTGTCTGAAAGAATGACATGATGAATTTTTGCGAATACTTAGTATTATGTTCCATGATTAAGTAAATTCCTTCGTGTAATTTTCTATTTGAGATAAATGTGTTCCATGTTCATTTAAATCGTGCGACTGTATTAAAAGGAGTATATTATTTTGTGTTAATACGGCAGTTTCTCTTGGCAAAAAAAAATTGAACCAAAATGATGATTACAAAAACAAACATATAATTAAGTAAATAAAATTAACATTAGAATTTTCTTTCTTCTAACCATATTTTTACATCATTCACGTAATCGCCCCTGAAACGAATTTCTCCCAGAATTTCGCTAACTTTCATACCAAGTGGTCTATTTGGTATTTTGGGTTTTAAATACGCATACAATTCATCTGCTAACGCGTATATGTCGCCATGAATATGACGAATATGGGTGTTTCTTTTTGTCCCTCTCTTATCGATCTTCAAATACACCGGCAGTATATGATTTCTGCTGCGTTGAATATAGTATGGGTATTCTCCAGGTTTTACTACATGAAGAAACAGAAAAACGTTAAATTTTTGATTGATATCTGCTCCGAGACCAGAATGAGATAAATTTACCCTGTTGAGGTTTCCAGCCACTAGCATACTTTTTCACCTCAGTTGGCGCTTCGGGAATTTCAGTTTGAGGTAAAAGTCGCTTGACATATTCCCATTCTTTGGGATCTTTTGATACTTCGTAAGCTGGAAATTTATCCGGATCGACTGGCGCATTTTTAGGATCAAAGTGAATGCATCTTTTCACGAGATTCTGAAAATGAAGAATGATTTTCGCTTGATGAATTCAATAAGAAGAGAATTATGCGTAAATGACTCACCGTTGTATTTAGTTTCTGCAAGCTACGAAGACTTTTGCAAACATTTAACATGATGAAATTCCCTGTATTTTAAATGAATTTCATGAATACCGATAATTTTTTCTGACAATTTCTATCTTATTTTCAAAAATTACAATTTTTCAATTTTTATCATTTTTCTTTTTTTATCTCATTTTGTTTATTGGCTTTTAGTTTTGGATATCAGATTTTTTAATATTATAAGGCCACAGATCAAATCATGAAGATGAAAAAATATCAAATTCATCTGAAATTCTGAACATACAATTTGATCTGTGACATGTGATACGCAACTTTTTCAAGTCCACATAATAAACGTAGACAGTCGCACACTTCAACCGATGATGGTGAATTCTAGACGGTGTGTTTCAAGTGCAGTTCTTGTTCAGAAAGTTCGTCGGTTCGTGCTTTTTTAACCCGCCAATATGATTTAATTGATATCGCATTTTTGTTTCAAGTTATTCGTGTAGTACTTTTATTAATTAAAAAGAAAACACTACACGGCATTAGTTTATATTAAGAAATGGTTAATCGCGGTGCGGTGATCGGTAGTTCTTAATTTTTGTATATTTACCTTGTTTGGAATGCGGATTTTCAGATTTTGAATCGTAGTCGGCGGACAATATTTACATACTTAAATGTTACATCGGTATGTATAATTATTCCGTAATATTTCATTCGTGAAATTAGCTACTCAATGAGTCATTGATAAGGCTAGTACGATGATCTTTCTTACGGTAATGACCTCATCAGTGAAACCCATGTGCGTTTGTGTATAGTAATTTTAATGTACCGCTAAGCAGTTAAAAACGTATCAGTGGATTGAAATTTTACACCGGAATGTTTAGTCATTGATCATAATCGATTGGAAATATCAACGCATTTACACTTATGTTGATTTTTATTTGCAGGTTTCCCATTGTGATGAGCGGATATGGTCGTTGGTCCTTTTGAAAAGTCTGTGCCATGGTGTAATGATATGCCCATTAGTAAAAAATTCGTTTGTTTTGTCATCGTTACTGTGCTATTCGTGTGGCTATTCAGCGTTCGAAATAAAGGTATAAAAACACTACTCGCAATGTGTTATTTAGCGTTATTAAAACAATTGTTCGACTCTAAACATTGCTACCGTATGTCCTTCGCGTAGTACTAATCCGGTTTTGTCTTTTGTATATTCTACGATGAGTTTTATTGAGAAAACTGGTCGTTAAAACGTGACGCACAGCTGATTAATTTTCTTTCTATCGCCAAGTTTTATGTTATTAGATTTTGTTCTAATAATTTTACATATCGTTACATACTAATTTCCTTAGTATTACATTTTCTTCGCGGTTCGATTCTTATAGACGAATTACCCACACTTCATTTTCGGAATCGATTAGAAATCTTTTTATATGAATTTTTCATTTGAAATTACCCTATCGTAATTATAATTCTGTATTGTTTACAGATATTAGCCAGTATGAGTCGATGAAACAAGTTTTAGAACAGACTAACATTCAAGTAAGTTGAAAATTTTAATTACAAGAACCTGGACAATTCGTTCTTCTTGATTGTTATTTTTAATATTTTTTAGTTTCGGACTAGGTGGTTAATTATTTTGAACTTGGCAATTTATTTGCTATTTAACAAAACGATTACCCTTTTGCTACTTTGATTAATGTAGTTTCTGGCTGAGTGGCGAGGCATATAACGCTATTTTTCTACCGTTATTGTCGAATTTATCACGTGAAAGTTTGCCAAAAAAAAAAATTAAATAAAGAAGGTCTGATTTAGGCGTGGCTATAAAATTTAATTCGTATGTTATCCATATAGTTTTTAATTTAAACGAAAATTTTATTTACAAAACAGTTTCGGTCTGTATTATTTTTAAAACGAGGTGTACATGGTTTAGAAACCATTGATCTAATTCGATGTAATCGTAACATTGTCTGTGGTCAATTATGTAATTTAAAAGATTGATCGTAGGTTTTATCTTCCGTTTTGCATAAATAACTGCTGATTGCAGTTTAACTTATTACCCGACCGTTCTGCTAAGCTTTTCTAAATGAAATATAAGAACCTTTATGGTTTGTACTTTGAAGAAAATTTGGTTTGGTTTTGTGTCCTTGCTTCGTTGCTTGATTCATTTATTACAGAGTAAGCCAACTTTCTCTACAATTTGAAATTACTCATTTGCCAGGGTAATTATATTCCTTTTACTTGTTACCATTAGCTTGATATAAATTTAAAGAGCAAGTCATGTACGTGGGTTTTTGGAGTTTCTCATTTAGCCTTTCAAATTATTGTCAAGTCTTTTGTCTTTTTCATCTAAACGTAGACTTCCAGTAGATGAGTGGTGCATCTTACTTCCGCAGATATACATGCGTAAGCGTATTGTACGAAACGGATGTTGTGCCCTTTCTTCTACGATTTTACTTTTTTCTGAGCCAATTATTGATTTATTTGGTCAACCAATTATCACAATTTTTATTGCTTATTTCGCAGTAAAATACGTCTAATGAGTCTTGTTCTGCGCGGTTTCTTTTTTCTTAAAAAGTCTAATTTTCTTTTAGAAATTCAGGTAATTACAGCGTATCAACCTGCGTTGATTTTTTTTTTTCTTTTTCTAATCAACCATATAACGTAACGATGATAGCATTTCTCAGTACATCTTCAATATAAAAATGGTTCACTTATATTTATAATCAAAGGTCAACAATGACTAAAACCAATAGACCATGTATTCGTTCGATACCGAAATATATAAAAAAAAAAGAAATTGTGCATGGTTTGGTGGGCTAATTTTACGATAATTACATTTCTAGGTACGGAAATAACGAAGCAATTAGTAATTACTCGGAACAAGTTTTAACTCGTTCGTCGCGTATTTGTTTCATCATTTTATGTTAGAAGGAAGGTATCTTTTGTGTATATTTTTCGAACACATCGATGCCGAATTCAATTCGTCCAGTTCAAGGTGTCAAGGTCGACGAATTTAGAATACAAAAACCAATCGATCATACCAGCAATAACAGTCGTGTGCCAGGTGATCCTTGAATATTTGTAGTTATTTGCGAGATCATCAAAAAGTTCAAGGGAAATGAAGTAATTAGCTTATTCCTCTTCATCAAGAAAAAAACCGTATTGAATGAAAAGAAAAGCTATCAGACATTTTCCTTTTAGCTTTTGCATCTCTTCTGTCATATTATGTTCAATCAAATATTTCAATAATATTTGCAATTTGGCAACCGAAGAATAAGTCTATTATTTAGGTGAGGGTTATGCGTACGTATATTTTCATGAATCAATTAGGTATGCATAATCTATAATCACTTTTGTAATGAAAAAGTATACGTATTGTTGCACGTACGACTGATAAAACGCGAACGCAGCGTGCTTGTAAAAGTTGATAAATTTTCGAAATTCGTGGGCATTAAACATCTTGTCTGATACATAAAGATCAGTTAGCTGCATTTTTATTATGAAATCCAAGTTAATACTTTCATTAACGTACTTCAAAATAAGGCGAAGGGGGAGGGGGAGTCACTTCTTCGAAGTACAAGTACGATGACATGATGCTGAAACGTTGAAAATGTCAAAAGACATCTGGGATTTTTAATATAAATCTATACATACCATATTTCAACATTTTAGCTCAATTGTGGGGGGGGGGAGAATGCGCGAGAAAAACTTAGATAAAGTAAACTCCCAGCTATTTCCATATCAAAATGACCCAAATTTAACCTACAAGCTATGGATTTTATTCAAAAATGTTTACGAGCTACTTTCGGCTGGTTTGGTAAAAGAATCGTCCTCATTTTGGCCCTAACCCGTCAAGGGATTGAAAGGGGCTGGACGGCAGTTTTTTCATTTTTCGAACAATTGCAATTTTGTATAAAATGACTCAACTTCGAAGACCCGTACTTCAAGATCAATTGAATGTAACACGACCTCGTTTACATGGCTTTGTAAAGAATTAAAAGGAAAATATAAATTGGCGAGCAAAATTTTAAAAACTCAAATTTAAACTTTTGGGATAAAAGCTTAACTTTTCATGATAAGTTCAGAGGTGTTGAGCTATGATTTAAAAATTCCAAAAAATCACCATGGAAAGACCTTTTTATGTTATTTTTCAACTTGCAATCAATCAGTTTTCGAAATTAAATCTCAACACCCTTAGAGGGCAAAGGCGGTCCTCAATTTTGGTCAAAATTCAAATTAAATAGAAAAGGTGAAGTGTCATATGGATTCTATGAGTTTGAATATTGGCTGACTTCCTTGATCCGACCCTCCCTCCCCCTCCTCTCACCTACTCAACAGATCTTTCAAAATGGTCATAATTCAAAAAAAAAAAATGAAAAAACCAATTAGCATATCAATAGTTGCTAATTTGAAGTTGCCAACATGGAATATTGATTTATTTTTTGAATATGTCCCTTGAGTGCCCATTTAATTTACTTAAAATTGGGAAAACCATGCAAAAATATTCGTAAAGCGTGTCTGTATATGGCATATCGAGTCATCAACTCGACATCGCTGAGATCAAATATCAACTTACTTTCCTGATTTTACTCCTACGAGTGTCACATTGGAACTTCCGTCTTGTCTTCCTCTCGCCTGGCCCTTTATCATAATTCTGATGACTAGGAAATACACAGGCAAAACCCCAACTACATTTACTATTGCTAAATTTCAGACCCCTGGTTCAGTTTGGCGATGTGCCAAGAGAAATTGATATACGACCTATGCGGGGGGGGGGCAATCAAAAGTAATCCATTTTAGGGTTTTAGAAAACCGTTAAGACCATTCAGAAATTTCTTTCGTTTTTTTAGTTTTTTCTCCTTAAAACTGAAAGTTATTTGCTCAGTTTGATACCGATGAAAATCGGTAAAATTTGGTTACTAAGCTGGGATTGGCGGTAGATTCGATATTTTTTAGTCGGACGACTTCGAATCAAAATTCAATCGTATCCAAATTTTAGGGAGGGGATGCTAAAGGGCTTAAATGAAAATAATTGTTCTTTTCTAAACAAATCGATAGAGAATCAAAACTTATGTCCTCCCGGATCCATTAAGAGGGGAGCTGTGGGAGGTTTTCCTCTTCTCAACCTTGAAAACGTGCTTACATATCTTTTCCTCCCCCCCAAATTCAGTATGGAGGTTGAAATTTGACATGTAAATTTAGTAGAGGTCTTAGATGTGCCTTTTGAGAGCTTTCAACTTTTCAGGTCCCTTGCATCCCCTCACAGAACCGAAAAAGTGGTTTGTGTTTGGTTTTTCTTATTTTCTGAGTTTGTTCCACACATATCTCCGTTCCAAAGCGAGCCAGAAGGTTGAAATTTGGCATGCAGATTTAGTATGGGTCATAGTTGTGTATTTCGGAGGTTTCAACTTTGTTTAGATTTCGAGCGAATTTGATATTATGGAATGGGGTTAATTTCGGGTTAAAATTCCAATTTTACGCAAATTTAGAAGAGGGGGTGCTGAAGAGATAAACTCGCTAAAATTGTTTCTTTTTAAACCAGTCAATAGGCAATCCAAATCTGCATAACATATCCAAAAATTAGCTTTCTAGGTCAATCAGGAGGGAAGATATGGAGGGTTTTCCTCTTTTTGATCTTGAAAAAGAGCCATTCCTCTCGTATTTCCCCTCAAAATTGAGCTAGGAAGTTGAAATTTGGTATATAGATATAATATAGGGCGTGAGTGTGTTTTTTGGGGTTTTGACTTTTTAACATTATCGCACCACCACCACCCCCTCACAGCCCTCAAAATGTAATTTTTTGGTCGGTTTTTCTTACTTTTTCAGTTTGTTCCTCGCTTAGCTTCCATACTACTCGATAGAGAAGGGGTATGCATTTTGAAATTTGTTATGAAGATGCAGTATAGGTCGTACATGTGCCTTTTCGGAGTTTCAGCTATTCACGCCATATCTATCTGTACCCCTACCACTGTTTAGGAATAAACATCCGAGAACTTCCTTTCTTTATTCCATAAAAGCACAATTTAAATATCTTCTGAATTCATGAAGATCAAGCTCAAGAAAAATTTTTAGCCTGATTTTCTATGTGAAATTGTTATTGAAAACCAGGCTATTACGGTCTATCAAGAAAATCCGTTTCAGCGTCCGAGAACACCATTACGACCATTTTGGCCGTGTCAGATATGTTTTTTATTTTTATTTTTTTATCCCGAAACATAAAATTATTTGCTCAACTTGATACCATCCAAAATCGATAAAATTTGAGAAATAGGCTCGGATTGGCGGCGGATTTGATATTATGAAGTAGAGATGACCTCGGGTCAAAATTCAGTTGTTCCCAAATTTGAGGAGATGGGGTGCTGAAAAGCAGCAATCGCAAGAATTGTTCCATTTGTGGCCAATCGTTAGGCGATCTAATGTTGTGTAACATATCCGAAAATTAGCCTCCCGCATCAATTAGGAGGGTATGTATGAGGGTTTTCCCTGTTTTTGATCTTGAAAAAGGGCTCTTCCTTCTCTATCTTCCCTCTAAATTAATCTAGGAATTTGAAATTTGATATGTAGCCTCGATAGAGGCCGAAGATCTGCCTTTTGGAGCTTTACACTTGTAAGTTTTTGCATCCCATGTTTTGATCGATTTTCGCCAACTGCGAACAGGCCCCTTACGAAGCAAGGACGCGAGCTATGGTTTATTTCTTGCTTATGAGTCTGACGTGTCGATTTAGCGGAGATCTAAATGTGGCTTTTCAAGGGGTCTGAGCTTTCTACGCCTACCACTAATTAGGGTCATATGATTCTAATATTTGATGAAAATCAGGCTGAAAAACCATCGAAATGTGATGCTTTCTTTTTTTTTTTCAATTTTCAATGACAAAATTCTATTAAAACGGTTAAAGTACGCGTGTAGTGTGCAGATACTTGGGCATTGCGTAATATCAAGGGCTAAAATTCGAGTTGAATTTTTTCGAACACGTACAAGTTATTATATCAATAGATAGGTAGATCCGAGTATATTAATTCAGTACAAAAATATCGAACTGATGTAGATACGAGTATAATACAGTAAGCCTATATTATACTGTAATGCACGCGATATAAAATGAAGTTGATATAAAGGTATGTAGATTCCGTAGAAGAGGCAGCAGGAAGGGAATTTTCAACGATGGAACGCGTGTCTCTGCTCGTATCGTATACGAAAAGTACCAACCAGTACATATAATGTTTTTTTTTTCCTTTTAATGATGAATTCCACCGAGTAAATTGCTCGCTTGGTTGAAGCTAATTATTTAGATACGTGATCGTGAGGGAATCGCAATGAAGCCAGTTCGCTAGTTGGTCGAGAAAACAGAGCAAAATGATGAATTATCACGATTTGGAAATACTGTAAAAACTATAAGTGTAAAAATAATCTACCAGATTGAAATAAATAACAGTACAAAGAGCTGCAGCTGAATACGAATACCATTCAGAAAGAAGTATAATTTCCGAATCATATGTGAATAACTGAACGTTTAAGCCATATACCATATATATATATGTGATGATGAATGTATCCTACAGAGTCAAAAAAAAAAAAAAAAAACCACGTATGTGTAGATTGTGTACCTACTGTTTGTACTCGGAGCTAGAAGAGTCATGTGTTTCTGGCCCGTTGCCCTTTTATACGTCCGTACGAATACTCTTTATCTCTTTCTATCTCATCCCGTGAACTGGTTAGCAATCGGAATTCCGCACTATGCCTGAATGAAGAAACACGTTGATATCTACCTAAGTGGGTATAATTTGTTATACCCGGTGTGGAATTGTTGAGAGTATTACCAGTGTATTATAGAAAGATATGTCGAACTGGAAATGGTATCGAGTGCGCGAAAAAAGTGAAGAGCATCTCTCCTGCATATGAACCTTTTGTATGTACGTGTGTAATTGATTCACGATTCTTCTTACGTAGGTAGAGGTACTCGTACATATAATGCCTTGCTAAGCTATAACTTATTCTGGAAATGAAACTCGACCTACCAGTTATTTCTGCGCGTTCATGTTGCCAGGTGAATGCATATAACTGTTAATTACGTCGAATTTGATTTCGTAATAATTTTTCTGATGCTTCTCTTCTGTCTTTCTTTCGTATGCTTAATATACTTACATTTGTACCGTTTCGTTGTCCGTTCGTGTATACTTAGTTGTAAAAGAAAAAAAAAAAAAAAAAAATTTACGTACTCGTACGTTTGTCGTGGACACGCAACAACCACTACACCGCAAACCAACAACGTGTACTTTGTAATTAGGTAGAATCTGCTTGTTGGTCGCTGCCGACGAGTGAGGAATTATCTCATTTCGTGTTCGCCTCTTATTTGTCTAGCAACAGGCGTCAGAAATTCATTTTAAACTTGAAAACACGATGTAGTACAGGTATTTTTTGTTTGACGTGTTGATAATGGGTCGCCCGAATTAACGGAATTGTATTATTTGATGCCTAAAAATAGGCCAATTAGGTTCAGTTTACTGGTTTTAAGTGTTTTAATGCTTTTTCCCTTTGGTGTTATTTTTTCGGTATCTATTAACTAGGGTTTAAAGGGGGAAGGGGTTGACTTGGAAGTCGACGTAATTGAAATTTTCACTTTATGAATGAGGATGGGAGTTGAGTTGCGAATGCCAAAGTTCGTATTTTATTTATTTTTGTCATCCCTCTTACCGCCTTCCTCCTTCATGGTGAGAATTTTATACTTATTTTTCAAATATTTCTTACATTCTTAGTGAAACCATCCATGTGAAAGATATGTAGGCCTATGATTGCCTCTCCTTATATGAGAAATATGATGACAAAAAATGATCGAGAACCTTTTTCTTTGAGTAAAATTCGTTCTAGCTCATGTTCTAGAAAATTTTCCATAGTAAGGCGAACGAAAGAGCACGAAGATAGATTACTCTCCCTGTTTAATCCACCTTGAAGTAGAAAATTTCACTTTGGTTGGCAAATTGGAACTGTGTAAGTAGCTGAAAGGTTGACAAGTTGACGTATGTGCGAGTATAAATAACTTTTTTTCTTTCGCTCGTTATACGAATAATAAATGAAATAGTCGATGGTTTTCGATTTTACGGTTGGCAATTTTCCCCCTTTTACTCAAACCGACCATGTTTTCGGATTCATTTTTTAGTAGCTGGAAAATTTCGAATTTTTTCATCCTTGATGCGTCTTGTGATGTTGGTATAGATATTTTGTTTTGTTATTTTTTTTTTTTTTTTTAGCTGACTAAATCACGTATTTGTCTCGATACAAATTGAAATCGTTCTGATTGGGTATTTGAAGAGTTGCGGAGGGGTTAAAATTGAAAAATTAGTTCGTTTTTGAACCAATTGGAGGAGAATTAGAATTGTATGGCATTTGTACGAATTAGCCTCATGTGTTAACTAGAAGGAGAGATGAGGAAAGTGTCACTTTTTTGACTTGAAAAAAGTTTGATCTTCGTATAGCTAACCTCTTCTCTCTCCCCCCTTCCCTCTCAATTTATTTTGAAATTTCGCATCTATTAGTTTTAGTAGGGTTACTAAACATGCATTTTTGCGAGTTTTCGTCTTTCTGTCCTATTGCACCGTCTTGTAGTTTAAAAAAATTGTTTTTCGTTTGGTTAGGTTAGGTTAGATTAGGTCCCTGCCATTTTTCGAAATTTCTCCAATCTTATTCCCGCCCCATATTAAACTACAAGGTTTAAATTTGGTGTGTGAGTCGAGTAAGAGACCTTAACGGTTGATAGGACCAACCAACAATTATACTCGAGTTACGTGATCTAGGTTTAATTTTAAATCCGAATCAAACTGAAATCAATTGTACCAAAATGGTTGCATTCGCGGATCACTTGATCCAACACGAGGACGCGTGAATTGAGTACAATAAGCAAGAAATTATAGAAACAAAACCAAAAATTATACTTTTTGAAGTTTATCAACAGTAAATTGTGCTGTAATTTTAGTGAGACGAAAACGTTTGCAGAAGTCATCGTCAGGTGGTCCAACGAAGTAGTTTCTACGTTCTCGAATAACCCAGCCTCGTAAGCATTCCAACTCTGTGAAATCTTCATTATCGACATCATTGTCATATTCAAAATCACTGATTTCACACAAATTGCTGAAAGTGAAATCATTAGTGATGTGTAAAATGTGCATGTTGCTAAACTAATGTCGATTTCCAACACGAATTTACGTTGTTGCCAATCCAGTCATGAAGTGCAAAAGAAAATTGAAATTTTTTCAATTGCCCAACTACTACTATCATTGATAATTTTCATGAACGAAAATAACGATATTTTGTGATAATAAATTTGACCAATGAAATGTTGAATCACCCATAATCTCCGTTTAAACCAGCTTTGAATGTAAGATTAAAATTACCGGAATTGAAACAGGGTCAAATCACAATCCAGTGTTGTACATATTTTTTGTGTTGATCCAGGATTGAACCTAGATCCAATTTTAATTCGAATTGGTACTTCCAGCCCTAAATGTGTCTTTTGGGAGTATCAAAGTTTTAGCTCTATTGTATCTTCATTTAGCCTTGAGAAAGTAATTTTTTGGATAGTTTTTTTTTTTCTAATTTTTTCCCAACTCTAATGAGGAGAGGCCGATAATTTCTCCCTGGGCTTTCATGAAACATTTCCAAATTGAGATTCAAGAGTAAAATGAATTTCATTTTGTAGAAAAAATACTACTTTCGATCGTTGCATAATCACTAAAGTTGACTTCACTTCGTGAACATCTCTACCTAGCTGCAGAAATGGCGCGCAAGTACTGAGCGGGGGGGGAGGGTTAAAAAAATAGATTTTTGTTTTACATTTGTGCTCAATATCCAAGCTTTTTACCATCATTATATAAATAAACAGTGGTTTAATTCCGTTGCGTCCATCAGATTAGTTTTTTCTCCTTTTATTAAACATGACAACCATTTTGTATGCAAAATGTCTTCCAAGTCTCGAAATCACAACTCTTAATTCTTTTATGCAACTATGCAAAGTAAGATGATATATTTCCTTTCTACATAAACTATCTGGTGTTATGGAACGCACGTGATCAGGTGCTGATGTGAAAAATGGAAATGCGTAGATGGCATAGACAGCAAGATTTCAAGACAGGAAATAAGTTGCGTTGTCAACAATTTTCAAAAATAGATTTTGCAAAATAAGAAGTATGTTACCAAACACCAGCGTTTCTGAAACAATAACTGAGGGAATGTTGGATTTCATTCGTGAAATTAATAGAAAAAAAAATGGAAATGAACCGAATATACGTACACGGTATAGTCAAAATAAGAGATTAGAGATGGGGGTAGCAAAATGATTAAATAGCACCCAAGTACCCTAAAGACAGGACAAAGAAGCCTGGTAAATAAAAAGCAAGCTGGAATAACGAAATAACTAGCTTCATCCATTGTAATTTATTTACGAAAGTGACGCAGGTTCCGGCCGAATGGGCCTGGTTAAAAGAGTCATTTACTCATAATCTGGGCTTCATGTTTTAGATTATTATCATTTCTAGTCTGATTTTCTATGTCATAGTGTCGTTGAAAACAAGGCAATAGCAGCCCATAGATCTAAAATAGAGAGAGATGGAATATCAATAAAATTCTTTTTAGAGTCCTCACAAAACCATTCAGACCATTTGTGGATTTTGTCCGTGTCAGATATCCTCCCCCTCCTCGTCCCTCAACGAACTAAAAATCATTTATTCAGCTCGATATCGACTGAATTCAGTCTAATTCGGGCAGTAGGCTCAGATTAGCGGTGACCTTGGGTCAAAATTCAGTTATTCTCAAATTTGGAAAAGGGGAGAAGAAGAGAGGAGAGGGTACTGAGGGTTGTTGATTATTAACCCACGTGATATAAAATCAAAAGTTGTGTAACATATCCAATTATCAGCCTCGTAGATCAGTAAAGAGGGAGAATATCGGAGGTTCACCCCTTTTCGACCTTGAAAAAAGGCTTTCCCATACATACCTCACTTCCTAATAAAGTTAGTGGATTTAAATTAGTCATGCACGTTTAGTAAGGGCCATTGACGGATTTTACATTTTGAGAGTCGAAGGACAATTTTCGTCGACATTCCGCATCATTCATGTGATGGATTCCATGGTAAAGGCGTCTCTTCCAGCTTCTTGAGAATAATCTGCTATGAATTTGGTGTGACAGCTACACATTGTAACGCGCTTCTTCCTTCCGGCTTCTTGATACGTCAGGTGGTGTCATTTTGAATGATCAGCAGCTTCTGATGGCATGCAAATTCGGAAGCCCAAAAACTGATTCATTCAGACTATCCATCCGGTAGAAAATTGATTGAATAAACTAGCTTTTTGGACTTCCGAATTCGCATGCCATCAGAAGCTGCTGATCATTCAAAATGACACCACCTGACTTATCAAGAAGCCATACCAAGTCTACCTACCAAATTTCAACTTCTTAGTTCAATTTGAAAGGGAGTTAAAAGTGGAACTGCCCTTTTTCTAGATCGAAAAGGGGAAAACTATCACATCTCCTCTCTTGATTGATCTAGGAATATGAGTTTTGGATATGTTATATAACTTCGCATTGTCTATCTATTGGTTCAAAAAGGAACAATTTTTGGAATTTAAGTTTCGCAAGATATCCTTGCACACATTTGGACGTTATTGAATTATGGCCCGTGGTCAACTCCACTTCAGACTATCAATTCCGCCACCAATCTAAGCATATTTGTCAAATTTAATCAATTTTTTTCGGTATCATGCCGAGTGAATGATTTACAGCTGGGGGGGGGGGGGTTAAATAAATATCTAACATGGCATGGACTTGTACGATCCCAAAACGAATTTTATTAATATTCTTGCTCCTCTTATCCGCCGTTGGTCGATAGACCATAATAGACTGGTTTTCATTGACAATATGCCATAGAAAATCAGGCTAAAAATATCGCAGGTTGCTTTTTTCTTTTCTTCTGTAAATAGACAATATGTATACATGAAAATCAAGCCAATTCTTTTAGTAGCTAGTAATGTAACCATTAAAAAATCAAAAAAGCATTCTTAGAATAGCTTTTTTTTTGTGAAATAAATTTTTTTTTTACCTTTTATTTCAATTTAAAAAACAATTTTTTTCATTAAGATGAATGTAGAAATAATCAGCCCTCGTTGTACTTACTATTTGGTACCTCATTGAAAATCGTCGATTCTTCATCTCCATATCGTATATTTTGACCATTTCAATTTTGTATTTATTCAGGGTTTTTGAATACGTCTTTTGAAGAAGGAAGAAGGGCGTAAAAAATACGAAATGCTGGGTTATAAAAAATCGCAGGTAATGAAACAGCTGGCTCTTCGGCCAAAATTGCATCACTGCATAGACCTATCCAAAATATCCCTATCTCTCTTATCGACATAAACATCAGTTCATCAAAGCTCAAAACCTATCCACATTTCAACTATTCTGGCAACAAATTCCCTCCTCAAACAAATTAAGAAACATA
>FIZR01014488.1:0-25964 GCA_900060175.1 Ferrisia virgata | reverse complement strand
AAAAAAAAAAAACAAAAAAAACAAAAAAAAAAAAAAAAAAAAAAAAAAAACTTCATAATTAATGGACGGAAAAATTTTTTTTCCAAATTTTTCCTTATTATAAGTTTTTACATCTTTGGTGTTTGTCAATTTTTAAGAAAAAGGTAGTTTATGTTTATAAATTAATATACAAAAAATTTTAAAAAGAAATGTTTTTCCGATTACGAATCGTCATTCCTATTTTTATAAAGTAATGGCTTAAGTTTCGGTAGTTTGACATTTTTTTTTCAGAACAACCCCTGCTGTGTGCTGTAGATGGTCAACTGACATCGTTGACAATACAGGACACAAGCACTCTAAATTTTTGAAATTTAAAATTTTCCATCACAATTGAAACTTTTTCACAATTTGTTACTGATTTCTGAAATTCCGTAATTACTTGTACACGCAGTATTGTACTGCAGTTCGCAACTGATTGTGTGTGCTAAATATTCGTGCGCATCGTTATTAGCAGCATCGAATCGAACTTGTATATTTCTTATCTATAACCAGCTACTTCGTAATAATTTTGCGGCGCGCGTTCTTTGCACATTAACGTGCGCATTTCGACGCATAGAAATGATCATTTCACTTACATTGTGCGCAATCCTATGGCAGGCTTCTCGCTAGCGTAGCCAGATAAGTCACCAAGTACAGAGTCGCGCTACTTATATGCGAGCCTATAACGCGTATGCGTATTGTACATACGCATACGCATACGCATACGCGTACGCCACAGTACTGGTACCGTACATATGCGGATGCGCGAACATTAAGAAATTGTATATCTAGGCTATCTATACTGGTATGATGATAAGTACACCTACATATGTAGGCTATAGCGTACTAACCACTTCGGTGTAATGATGTTGCGGTGCTTCGTTGTCGACTCGACTACTTACTGCGTATCCGTCGTTACTTTCACTGGCGTAGTATAAGCGCCCATCCAGCACTGAATCGGCTTTCAATACGTCTTTAATTTTGCTAAATTTCTGGCCTATTTCAGCGATAGTTTTACGTCCAAAACTGCAACAGGATAGCGCGTCCGATAATTTCAACGTTTCCGTACCCGTATGAGCTACGAGTATAATGCGTTCAGCATAGGCGATTCGGCATACGTGCCGTGCCGTGCCGTGCCGTGCCGCGCTGCGCATCACATCATACGCAGCCGGCTCGCCTCATACAAATAAATATACCTAGCTACGCGTATATACGTTTACAGATACTCGCCTTTCTTTCGGCGCTGCGCATTGCAGGACAGACGACGATGATGCTGAAGGCGGCGTAGGTGTCGTTGAACTGCTGTGGAAAATAGAAATGATAACGAATTAAACTACGTTACGTCGCGTCCTCGTCCGCACGATGAGAAGATACGCATGCCGCTGAATCGTACCTACTCGTGTCTCATACGCAAATGCTAATATGTAACTGTATCTCTTCAACCTACATACACGTACGTATCGGTTTGCAACCGTCTTACTCGGATACGATAAAGTGGGACAAGGCGGAGAGCTGAGCCGTAACATTGTTGCGACTTTAAAATTCGTACAATATAACTAACTACATTTTCATCAAAAACCAAGTCTTCGCTTTTAAGTTCACTCGTAATACGATTGAAATAAATAATTTCTTCATTACAGCAGCGCGGGGGAGGGACGGACGGCTAAATATTCGAATAATAAATTATTCGGATTCGTCCAACACTAATTGCTTAGGCGCTGAATTCGACGGATTAGGTAGATTACAAAATCATAATATTCATTTTTAGACATATATGTGTATATATCAAGCATTATTCACGACGTTGGTCGAAGACTGATGGATTTTCGGCTGACGTAGGGGGAGTGATTCGTAATTGGCAAATCGGAAAACGCGTGAAATATGTATATACCGTCGTACTTCGATTTATAGGCCTATACACTACACGGTAACAATAAACAATACGCACGCATAACTATGGGTAATTACATAATTACAATTACATGTATTTTGTATACGTATATCGGCGTATGTACCGTGCCTCTCTACCTGAATCGTACGCGTGCGTGAAAAATTAAACCAACTATCTATTGGTAGGTACTAGGTAGTAGTTAGCAGATAAAGGTACTCACATTTCTACGCGCGTAAGCTCCTGAACATCACATCGTCCGTAAAGCCAACGGTAAAACTGAAGCACAGAGAAATGTAAAAAAGAAAACCGCACACTTACGTTTGTATATATGAACGGTAGGTCGGCTGCACGCAGACATTTCAGGCGCATAGTATATATAGTGTACCTAGTGCTGCTACCTACAACCTACTATCTAGCTATCTACTACAATGCTAACGTCGCGTCGTAGCTTTAGGTACTAGCTAGTCGGTAGTAGGTAGTAAGTAGCTAGGTTAGGTACACTATACACTATAGCGATAATAACACGCCTACCTCTGCACTGTAATGGAAATCGTGGCAGTGATCTTCCAGTATTGAAAAGGCGTATTCGTAGGCTTCGAAAAGCGTAGCCGTAGTACGCAATTTTAAAATGTCTTTTGACAAAGCTGAAATCACAAACGTAAACAGCGTTAACGTGTAGCCTTATCTAATAAAATGGAATGAATAGGCGAGGATTTGACGAGAGTTATCCACCTTTTCTTAACGGCGACGCCAGATCTTTATGAAAGTGTATACAATTCGGCGAATAACTACTGAAATACACTGAAAACAAATCCCAAGCGTCCCGATACAAGTCGTCGAGTTGTTCGGCTTCCAGTTCTGGTTTTAGTATTTTCTCGTTGAAACTCGCTATCGGACGAATGAAAATAAATTAAATAAAAAATTAGATAAATAAATTAGGTACTCGATTACAGTTTCGCTTGTCGCGCATACGATGAATGGGGCTACCACGTGCAGGCAGTGAGGCAGGAACGTACACAAGTGTAAGTCATTCAACATTTTTTAGTTAGGTACGGATACTAACTTACCCTAAGGTGGTTCGTAGGATTTTTTTTTGTCTGGAATTTTCAGTTCTTCGCCGAAAAAAAGTAATAAATGAATAAATTTTTGAAAACTAGACCGATAAAACATTTCTTAGGGATGCCAAATAGGTGTTTCATAATGCAGCGGTACACGCTTACAGGGTTAATAATAATTGCACACGCTGCTCGTACATTTAAACGAGGGAAACGCGTTATATAAACGGAACTACCAGAGTGAGTGTATATGATGATGCGGCGGTTGCGGTGCATCGCCGGATCGTTCACCTGTGCAAGAAACAAGTACTCGTATAAGCGTACATGAACGCGTCCGTCCGAACGAACTCGTCTTTATTCCACTAAGATGACGGGATACATGAATAATTGCGTCTCTATCTTCCCTTGGACCTGAAAATTTTTGTCCGGCGTTTTCGGCATGAATAAATCATTCGAACCACCTTAATGTACCTACCTACCTACCCTACCTACCTACCCGCATACATACATACATACATACATACATACATACATACATACATACATATCTGCTTAGTGCTTGACTTATTAATAATAAGGCGTCAGGTTTTTAATTGAAAAGGTATAGAGATAGAATTTCGTCTGCACGACAGCACACCGACACCGCACTAGTGAATTGCAACTAAAAGTTAGCTCTACGGTCACGTACCGATATCCAAGCAAAACTGCAAAACGTGTTCTTCATTGCGACTTCTTAAATAACGCATAAACGTGTTCTGTAGTTCTCTGTCTTTTAAAATACCGTTTACATCCGGCCGCAAAAACTTGAATTCAAACACGAAAACGGTCGGTTGGGTTAACATTTCAAAAGATCGGTACTTATACGTGCACGTATTTCGCGTCTTTTAAATGCGTCGCTTTTATTAGCGCTCAGTGGTCACTTACCCCGTTATTCGCGTTCGCTTTGTACGTATCGGCGAAGGTTCGCAACAGTTTGAACGGTTGATCGTTACGGTGGTCGCAACCGCCATCTGCACCATCGTTTAGTAAATTCTTCTCGTCCAACTCCAAATAGCGTAAAATTAGTTGGTTGAGAACGCACGGATTACAAATAGCATCGGATAGAGACAAGATTACGCTTTTCGATATAATTTCACGCAGTAGTATAACGTACGATCTGAAACCATCGGCAGCATTAAATCAGCGAATAGTAGGAGCCGTGGCCGTGGTACGCAGAATACTATGCTCCCTATTAGGCGCGCAAAACATATACATATGTATGTATGTATATGTCGCATACGTATACCTACACCTGCACATATAATACAGTGCGATGCGGTAACGCATTGTTTATCACAGATCGGAGATCGGCGCTAGATTGTATAATTATAGTATAAGTAAAATGCTTACTTGCAGCTGAAGTCATTTGTCGGAAGCAGAATTTTTAGCACGCATTTCGATAAATTTTGAACGTACAAAATTTCGGATTTACGACTGTGCACAGCCACGTGTAAGCGTGAAACGTCCAAGTTTTGCCGATGACGCGTTGCAGTAACAGCGTGCGCGTGTGCCAAACATATCGGTACCACTCTGCCCAGCACGAAATGCTCTAAATTTATCTGCAATATCGCCGATAAAGACACGCTGTATTCCGCCGTTGTAGTGAGAGTAATCAGTAGATATTGGTAAATAAGCGCAGTAAGATACTCACCCGAGCTATTCGATCGTACAGGCTTCTCACGATTCGACGAATGGCAGATCGTACTTCGAACTGAAACCAAGTATCGCTAGAAATGTGACTGTACCATGTCGAAATGTACTGGTCTGCGATACGACAAAATATCTAAAACAATGGAGATCATCAGCGCACCATTATACACACATATCAAGAGCAAAGTATACCGCTTAGTGTACACTGCGCGCGGTGATAAGTGACGACGATAACCTGAAAATATCTGATTTACTAACTGCTATCCAGATCAGCATCCGTACACTGGTACACACTACGCACATACAATTACATGTTACATAGTATACGCAATCTGACAAACCAACCTGATCTAACGCTTCGTCGATCGAATGAGACGCGAACGTTTGTTGATTTGATTTTACTTTTGAATGAATAACGCTCGAGTTGTGGTTGATAGCGGCGGTCGCTTGAAAACCTTTCGCATCTGATAACAACCGTTTACTGTTGAACAAAAAGATGCCGTAAAAAATCAGAAATTAAACGTTTGCGTCCACATATCTACCTATATAATATGTACCTAGCTACCCCTAGTCTTTTAACGATTCACTTACTTCGTAACAAAACGACAACAATATACGCCAGTCAAATAGCAGCTGAAAACGATCACGCCGTACCAAAAACTATTCAATCAAACAAAACAAAAAAGCAGTGTTTTAGTTAAATTACTCGTTAAATGGACGAGGAATCGAGACGGATAGGTGAATAATTAATGGTAAAACTTACACGAGATAATGGATGAGGCCTACTTTTTTTTTATCCTACTTGAATCTAACCGCCAAATTAGGTAACTTACACACGTATTGTTGCACAGTGACGTATGAACTCAACATCATATCGCTTCCTACTAGAAACAATGAGCTTGCGTCTCGAAATACACGCGATATAGGCGAGATCGGTCAACTTTGATCTCTACATACGAATAATTAATTGATTCCATTTCATTTACCAACTGTAAGAACGTCGACGATTTAAGCGCGCCGAAACGAGTGATTCAGTTTAAGGAATGAAAAAGGCGAAGTCTGTAAATCACGGATCTTGCTTATCGACCTACATTTATTTATCGTATAATTGACGCCACCCTATGAAGCGAATAATGTTGCCATTTTTTTCAAATTCATTTTATACCTATTTCTTTTTCTCCGGCACGTCATTTAAAGTGCTTATTCGTAGACCTACGCGTACATTCACTCAGAAATATCTTGATTTGTAAGGCAATCAATTATTGAAGACGGCACTTGTAATGCGTGACGCAGTATTATAAGAATTCGAAGCATGGCATTTCGTGCGACACTCTCACGCTACACTTACCCGAAACAGGCTGCATTCTGTAAAAGAACGAGGATTGGTAAACAAATTAAAATAAATAAATTTCCATCGAAAGGTGTTTCACGCCATCGATTCAACACTTGCAATTCCATGATTAATGATAGCTGCAACAATTGATGTTTAAAAGGGATTAGTAAGACAAATACATATATGCTCGCTTTCAAGTTATGTAAATACCACATTTTTCGCATAAATATAGACACGAATAAGCGTTCGCTACTTGCATCTGCTGCCTAGTGCCTGTAGCCTTTGAATTCTATCACTTAGGTTCAGGGTGCCCAGTTCACTCCTACAAAACAACATTACTCGATTCGTACAGACGACAATAATATAAAATGCAAAGTATGAACATCCACTACCATCTATACAATGAATATATTTACCCGCATAATGACTTCGCTCTTCAACTATTTAGCACTCATTTGTCAACACTCAACTGTTCAAAAACGAAACTCTAGAAGTTTAACAAATTAATGATAGAAATATTAACTAAAATCGTACGTTGCGTTGACGATCCGTTCGTGGATCGAATATTCAGTAAACGTCATATTTAAAGCGTAATTTATTGATCATTAAAAGTATAAAAAACGAACAGTTGAAAAATTTATATCTGAGCAAGTCCGTCGGATTCTCGAGAATGCACAACACGAGAGTCAACCTATTCGGGTAGTTCGCAACAGATAAGAGCAAATTCGAGATAATTTTTTTGAAGTTTATAGTGTTTTTATATTCACAACATAACATTCAGAAAAGTTGGAAACAACAAAGATCACAACAGTACACAACTATCTTTATCTTTTAGAAAAGTTACGGTCACGACGAGTCTTTATTCCAGTTTCGAACGCGTGATCAAATACTTCAATAGGTTGACTCTAGTGTTGTGCTTTCTCGAGAATCCGACGGACTTGTTTCAGAAAATAGTCGCTGTTGCGCGCACTCTATGGTTGCGGGGCTAGAAGTTACATTTATCCCTGCATATGTTATTTATACTCAACAAAGAATGATTAGAAGTGTAGTTATCTATGATCGTACATTTTTGGTTGCAGTTTACCTAATTTTCTGCGATTTGATTTGCGACCTTTTCCTGATTCCAACATGAATAATGCTGATCATTGTAATGACCAGGTCTCTCGTATATCCCGCATCAAAGATGCAGACGTTACATTTCTGCCATTAGTTTACGAAATTATTCGAAGGTAAAAACACAACTCCGATCATAATTATTATTCAGTGGATGTTTGATAATTACTCGGTAAAACGTGCACTATAACGTTGTTTTGTATTGTCTCATGCTGAAACGTAGTTTAGAACGTGATCCGCACGACCCTGTGCAAAAAAATGCTCAGTCGCAAGACGTCAGCCAAAAGGTGATGGAAATTCTGCGAAAACTGGAAGAAGTTCGGGAGTATGTAAGTATCATGCGGTAATGCCGTAACTACAGTTATACGCGACTTAAGACGTACTGTGCGTGCGTACAGCGTATCCTAAGGATGCGCTTGTTTTTAAAATTTTCAACTTGACCGATGTTTTGTAGATACGAGAACTACCTGGAATCGAATACAGTAAAAAAGAACAAAAGCAACGTCTGCAGTTCTTACGTAACCAACTATTGATGAAGCGGCAGCTTATTCTCAAGTTTAGAAATATGTACTCTTTTGATTCGTTGAAATACTAAGCAGCTGCGCTAAAGAATATTATCAGTGGTCGAATGTTGCGCGTTTAAATTGGACACGTTTTGCGTAACTCTGTCGATTTATTTTTGAATCGCTTGCGTTTCGAATGCGAATTGTGGCAGAAGTGAACGCCGGTTACTTTCAGCGGTTGTCTACCATTGAAACCAATGCGCGGCGAAATCATGGCTATCACCCGACGAGTCGACGTTGGACTTTTGATAAACGCGTTTCTCGCCGACCACCATCTATCCTATTGCATGCACGTGTTCTCCAACGCATATGTACTGTTAATGAATAAAACGTTCTCTTCGTAGCGAACGCGTACCAACTTACTACCGTGTTTTTTCATGTTTAACAAACGCCAGCAGCAGGAGAGGAAGGCGGTGTTCGTCGTCGATTATTAGATATTATCTCGACATACATAGAATTCGGACATACCTACCAGCCACGATTCGTTGAATAGCCGAAGCGAGGCGAGTACTATTTTTTGAACCTCTGCAGCTGCCGAAAGAATGTTTTTCACAAATTTTCCATAATACGAACAAACCGATTTTTAGACATACCATCGATAATTTCCAATTGCGCGAAAGGACGAATGATCAAGAGAAGCGGTTATATGATTGAATTTTCACCAGCACTCTGTGTACAACACTGCTCTTTTAGGCATCGAAATTAACGAGGAAAAGTGTTAATACATTCGTACGTTTCGCGACTTATATCATTGAAAAAGCAAACTGACGAGAGACTGATGGTCTGTGAAAGCGTTATTCTTCGCGACGTAACGCACGTCTACTGTTGTCCGTTACACGATTCGGATTACCAAGTAGCTATTGCTACCGCACTCCATACGTCTACATTCGGACGAATAAATATACATTACACGTGGTAGGTTTCTTTCTTGGACAAATTGCCACCACGTAACGCTTCTCGAGTACCTAATATTCATTTCGCGCACAGTACAGAACGTAACGAGAAAGATGATAATTCAAAATAAATACACATATGTTTAATTACGCGAATACAATAGTATCAGGTATCCGGGTTATTTATAAATTCGTAAGAAGATCAGCATTATTATTCTCACAATAAATACGTTTTACCAAGTACATAGAGGTACGCGTACACGTAATATGTTGTAACTTATACGAAAAACGGCGTAATTTCTGAAGAAACGAAAATCGGTAATTTAGATTGATAAACGAACTAACATGATAGGTACGTAGTTGGTACAGCTATACGGTACGCACGAAACCGGATGGTCAACAAAGATGTACATAGTATACGTGCGAGTAACACGACCCGAAATCTCGAATTAATTTTCTTCTTTCGATTATCGAAAATACGAGAGTAATGCTGCGAAGAACATGTTCTTCAACTCTCGTGCTTGATTCGAATACAGTGGTACCTGTATCGATATTGCGGGTGAAGCGAGAGGGGTGGTATCAACTGCCTCAGCGTTCGAAACTTGAACCGAATCAAAATAAATCAACTTTTCCAACGACATTATGTAAAACATTTTCCGGAAATTGCGCATTTCAAAATTTCTTTCATCTTTTTGTTCGGTCGACTTCGAAAATGTAAATAAAAACGATCATCGAACGAATGCATAATTAATTAAACGAACGAATTAAATAAATAAATAAATAAATAAATAAATGAATAAATAAATAAATAAATAAATGAATGAATGAATCGACGTATAAATAAAATTACATAAATAAATAAATAAATAAATAGAAACGTAAATACATTTTATCAATTAACGTAACGTAACGATAACGACAACAACTTTACACGGTAGGTACATCTATATATATGTGTGGGTGTGTATATATTTATATATATATATATGCAATGAAGCCGAGTCGTTTCATTCGGAAAAAGCTCGTTTTTTTTTCGTTTTTGGCCCTTTTACGACGGTATTTCTTTTTTCTCTTTCAATTAGGTAGATGGGTTTGAATTCGCGCCAACGAGACGCGCGATCACAAAACGATAGAGAAGAGTGGAAAAATTACTCGCGTCGAGGTCGGTGGAGTGCCAGCGCTGCACAGGGCAGCGGTATATCGCTGGCTGCCGAAACACCGGCGACGGCAATTGGCAATACGGTGCGGACGCGAAGCGCTACAAAACGAAGTATATTTGCGCAAAATTTTGTACGCCGAATACACCTCGTTTATCAGGTGTTGTACACAAACTTGCGCACACATACATAGACGCGCGAGAGCGATCAATCAATATTGAACGCAGAAGACACACCGTGCGCGCTCTTCTTGCAAGCGACTCGATCAACACTAGCACTGGTTAACATTGGGCGGTGTGCTAAGGTATTCGTCGGCTCTTTTGTGATCGGTCAACGCCTTGACAGTATAGGTATCATGCGGTAACTCTGATTTTCGCCTCAACAACGGTTTATCTTTTTTCACCCTTTCGATCTGGAAATAAAACATCAACGATAAGAATACGAACAACTGCGAACCTGTAATTTTCGGCTCACGTCTCAGGGAGAGTTATTAGGCGGTTGTACACGGTTTGGCATCGCGACGCGCCTGCCTGCGCGCCAATAAAGCGACAACTTTATACGCGATTGTGTGCCGTACTGGCAGTCAACAGTGAAAATTTCATGACGAGTATTTATGGCTTACGTTCTTCGAGCCCAATTCAATGCGTTCGTATAAGTCGAAATCTTCGATATCTGCGTCGTTTCCCGAAGGCGAGCATACGCTGGAATTAGATAAGGAATTTTCGCCGTTGCAGTGGTAACTGGGACTTCGTTTGGCTAATAATTCGATTTTATTCCACATATCTTCTCTGTCTTTCAATTTTTCTTTTTCTCTGCGCATTTATATACAATAACGAATATAAATACACCTGTGGAAACTACTACGTAGTGTACGCGCCAGATACACACGTACATACATCAATTCTCTACAGTTTCGTCTCTCACCTGAGCCTTTCGTTTTTATACTTTTGAGTACATTCGTCGAATAATTTCTGATTCATTTCGGTGAACAACTTCAAGGCGTTATATATTAGTCCATGAATGGTTCTACAAATTGATAACGCTTAGCAAAATAATCAAGTACATACATACATACACATAGCGGCTGCACATCGGTCTAGGTATAGGTAGAGGTAGAGGTAGAGGTAGAGTAAGTCAGGAGTTGAGTAGCTACACATCTATGGGCATTATATTTATATTGAAGATACTCGTTCGAATCGAATAAGAGATTGGTACTGATTTAAAAGCGCACATGTGGTGGCGGCGATAGTATAGATCCCCCTTCCCCCTTAATTCTAATTTTTCTTTCTCGCGAATGTATCTTTTTCGAGGGGATTTTAATCTCGTACGCGTCGAATTGTCGAATTGAACGTCGCTACCCTCTCCAACTCGCGTACATACGTCTAAATTGAATACAGAACATAGGTCGGTAGGTAGGTTTTGTTTTTTTGTATTATTAATTATCGATTATTGAACATCGCCTAAAATAAGCTTGCTTTGATCACTTATATTATAGTGCTTTCATTATGTTCTCTCTGTAAAAATTTGCGTTTTTTTTTTTTTTTTTTTGGTTTTGTTTTTAATTATGCATTATATTGATTTCTTTTCCAACTATCATCCTTGCTTTCTACTGGTATCTACCTACCTACCTTATGTACTCTTGGTATTGGTATATATGTGGTGCCAGTAGGGACCTGGATCCCCACATGTTAATTGGGGACCCCCCCCCCTCCAAGAAGGTAGGTACGTAGAGGCTGGACAAGGCTACACGTAATTGGTATTTTTTTTTCCTTTTCGCGTCGCGCGTTACGTTTACCATACGGATAACTGACGGTGTGCAACGTACAACATAAGTGAGATGTGAGATGTGTATAGGTTGTTGTAGATGTACTACAATCGTTTGCAAGGGAAGCGGCCGCAAGGGCGGGGAGAGAGTAGCGAGATACTAACCTCTCCGTTGTGTAGCCTCGTAAAAACACGCGAAGTATACGTCCGTACCTAAAGGCTCGTGCGTATACCGATCCGTCCGGATCTATCCTACAACCCTGGCCCGCACGTACCGAGAGAGAATGAATGTCCAGCGAGCGAGTAAAAACAGCACAAGTAGTTAAACAAGTACGAGTATATTTTACCAGCTCAAGCTATCGAGTGATTTCAACCCTGCACTGCCTCGCATATTGTAGTTTTTGCGGACAATCATCACGTGTCCGACAGCGCAGGGTTGTTACAAACTAAGCGCTAAACTACCATGTATGGATAAAATGTAAAAAACTTCCCTTATATCCCTACAAGGTGTAGCTCGGCTGAGACACACGCATCAATACAGAGGAATACCTCATTGCGCGGACCTCGACTGCACACAAGACCTCAGTTGGGCCTCGTATTCAATGTAAAATACCGAGTACACGACGATATTTACCAACGTGCAATGAAAATTTCGATGACAATGCCACAAGAAAGGCGCGTATTACAATCGCGTCAGGGAGATACCTGCGATTTTCAACTTTCTCAACATAGCATCCATTATGTATGGACAGCAATGCATTTAGATCGTCTGTGAATTATATTCAGGCGGTCCGAACAACGTACATGAAGCTTTTCACTTTACACATCCGAACGAATGAATGTATGTAATTTCCGGTGAACACGTCGTTGATCGGACTCGCTCGACAAACATTCTAAATCATTTTTCTACAACGAACGTAAGGTTCCTTCGTTATTTTATTGAGTAAAAGCGTTGTGCGGACCTGCCAAATGTCTGCGCAACACGTATGGTTCTGCAAAGCACACACACACACACACACACACAGAGAGAGGTACATAATAGTACACACATACGAGTGGACGATCACGAGAAGTATTCGAATAAACGAGTATGTTCAACGAAAACTAGAAAACAGAAAACAGATGACGATACGGCGCGGGGCAGCGCGAAGCAGTAAAAAATAACGTACAAAATGTACCAATTACGCTCTTACTTATTCCAGTGAGTCTTGGAATTACGGTACAACGGCGCGAACATTATAGGAAGTATTACGCTAACATTATCGCTGATCAGCGACATAATATATTCGTTATTCCAGTAATACAACGCTCTTTCGGCCACCTACAATACAGGCATGATTGAAAACGCCAAGTCTCTAACTACTCTTATACAAGTCTTAGTACGTGATTATATATATATACATATATATTTGTAGTAGTTTAAAATCGACACAAACTTGAAAATGAGGACTAGAGATGCATTTCGCAAGTTGATGAAACAATGGCACCATAATTTTTTGAAATTCAGCCGGTTCGATCACGTCTAATATCTCTTCCATTTCGTTGAGAAACATAACCTGACGAAAGTAGCATCAACGACGACGGCACCGAAAAAATGAATTTCGAATTTCGAATTATCGAAGATACACGCTAGTACAGATTTCAGCTACAGAGAGGTACTAGCTAAGGTAGGTGTGGGCAGCGTAGCGTACAAGCGTACTAAACCGTACACACCGTGTCATTTTCATTTATTACCTCCTTCGGAGAATGAGTTTTCGGCCAATATTTCAACAGTGACCGCACAACCGGTTCGCTGAGCGAAGCGTCTTTTTCTAAAAACTGAACGACACAGTAAGCCAATTGCGGATGATAGGCGGATAAAGATTTCACCTTATGTAACGGTAGTAATACTTTGAGTAAAAACACTTTATGTTCCTCCTTCAACGGTAACGCGAAACCATTTATTATGCTGAAAATTGCAAGGCGTTAGTAGAGTGTAGGCGGTACGTTACACGTTGTATAGCTGGCACTCGTATGTATGTATCTCTCTACACGGCCGACTTACCTTCCCAAGATTTCCAATAATTCCGCTATACCGTTGTGATGCTCGGTTTCGTAGATGAATCTAAAAAATAATACACGTTTTTAGTACGGATGAGTGGGCGAAAAAAAAAAAAGAAAGAAGAAAAGCAGAGATGCGCATCCGAAATAACAAATACAAAAAGCAGCTCTCTCGGTAATCGATGCGAATGATTTCAATTCAATCGCTATCGCTACCGCTACCAAGAGCAACGGTGCGGCGGCGGCGGCTGCTTAGCCGAGTACGCTGGCCTACCTGTAAAAAATATTGTTGATTTGTTTTCTTATGTAAGCTCGAAGGCCCAAAAATTTTCCATATATCCGATGAAGAGTAGTTTTCAGAAAATCTCTCTCTCTAGGATCCTCCGAGTCGAATAACTCTAGTAGCTAAAAAAATACACAATACACAATAATAATAATAACGACGGATGAAAAATCGTGGCAAATGGTAAAAATCTACACAGTATCGATGTTTTGTGTAAGTGGATAGATTGGATAAGCAACGGAACATCAGTCATCCGCACAGTCGGCAAAGCGTACACAGTCAATTTAGGGAGTTTAATACATACGAATCATTAACGGGCTATTTATTTATTATTTATTATTTATTATTTCTTTCTTTCTTTTTTCAATCGGGATCACAATTATTTATAACGAGATTCGCCTGTTTCTCCGCGCCTGCTGGCCAGAGCGCTATTTTAGTGAGCAACCTACATACGTAGACGTACGTATACGGTATACGGTATACGGTATACGGTATACCGTATACGTTATACGTACTCGGTACTACACATATACTACTTACACACGTCGCGCCTTAAAGTGTATTACTACATAATTATTCGTGTATCACTGTATTTACCTGCAGAACAAATCTTTGATCGACGTGCTTCTTTGCAATACTTGGTTGAAAATCCGGCGATTCGATAAATCTGAAATACGAAATTTTGTCTCTGAATACCGATTATCTAGGTAGACGTACGTGTACGCGGGAGCTATACTTATAGCATATTGTACGACGGTACGTGACGGCGGTTTTTTTTTTTTTTTATTAACCTAGTTCCTAGGTACCTACCTACTGTAATCGTTTCGTATACGCGTCAACTCAACGGACTCGCGCATCAGTCTCAGCGCAGGCCTACCCCTGAAGCGACATGTATTTGATTTCGAAAAAAGTCCTCATAAAAAATGCCTTCGGCCGGTGAAGTAATTCAAAAATTCAAAAATTCAAACCGCTGTCATTATCGCTTTCGCGAAGCTTTTTTCGCAATTTTTTGGATATTTTGGGCATCGCACTTTGCCTTCTCTGGTTTTTCGAACGGCATTCGTTTTGCGGTATTTTTTAGTAATTTAGTAATTTGGCAACGGCGTTCGCGCGTACCACCTGCCTGGCCACACATACGTGTTGCACGAGCAGGCTTGTGACACGGACGAGTCGATTAAGGGTACACACGTAATATACGCGTAGCTACGTCAATGTACGTAGTAGCTAGCTACCTACGTACGAGTAGTTCGAGTACACAACGGTAAGCTACGGTTCTAAGCGGAGCGGGCGCAACGCGCCTCTTTTTTACCGCGTACGTTCTACGTATTATTCGGCTTACCTGAGAAAAAATTCGTACACAAGTTGCAAGTGTGGCCAAGCGGCTTCCAAAGTCGGTTCGTCTTCTTCGGGATCGAACTCGGCACCGTTAGGATTACTGCACGGCGGTAACGTACGAAATACATTTACGGCGAACTGCGAACAGCAGCGCGCGACAAAATAAAATACACGCAGCACGTGTGGAGCGCTCCGCTCGCGTCATACGCGCAGATGAGGTCGATTACGACGCGACGCGACACGCCACGCCGACTTACCATGTGAACGGCCTCCGGATATATGGCGTCGGTAATAACGTTCTTCTCGGAGGTAACATACTCGACCATTTCTTGCAAGGCGTCCCGTTTCACTTCTTTCCATTTGATATCGGACAGCGGATCCGAAACGAAATCGAACAGCACGCAACATTGCCGTAACTTTTGAACAAACAATTCTTCTTGCTCCGAAGGAGCCGCGTCTGCGAAAAATCAACACAGCGATCGGCTCGCATCAGCAACGAAAAAACGATTCGATATCGAGACTGCTTGCGCTAGTAACAAGAAGACCATTCTACGTGCTACTGCTGCCGGTGTTTGGCGATTAAATTTTGCGAAAATTCACGCAGCGTAACATCAAAATATAGATAGGTTTTCAAGCCCTACACGATTCTCTAAATTTCATATAAGCTCGATCAGGCTAATCGTAAACAAGGCATTTGAATGGAGATATTGTAAAATGACCAGTTACTTATGCAAAAATTTTTTCAAACTTTACACAAGCTGGTTGTCAACATCGATTTCAGTAAATCTGTCGCGGCAAACAATGATATCCGCCAAATCCTCAAATTGATGACTAAACATCAAAATTCTACCAAAACTTGGATTATTTTGAATTATACGCGTGTATTCGCCTCATCGAAATTCTACACAGATAATTTTTAGTAAGGTGTTTACAATTACCCCGCACAGTTTCGCATTTTCAGGGCAATTGTAAACACTACGCGGGCGACTATTAAACTTCAAACAACACAGATGGGTGGAAGGATTTTGATTTCGGAATTATCGCACGTTTTCGGGAGTCTCTCACACCGAATTCGTCCAAAACACCTGTGCGCAGCTTCCACCTGAAAACACGCTAAAGCCGAGTGTACATTGAAGCTGAATTGGAGAGGCATTCGGCTGGAGAACTGCGGAAAGCGAAATTACCTCGGCATCACGCTTCATCGAGATCGTCACATTTTAAGCAGCACTGCGGGAACACGAACGCGAGAAAAAATATTCTGAAAAAGCTCGTCTCGGCGCATTGGTGAGGGGGTGAGGGGGCAAGCAGGGAGCGAAGCCGAAAAGGCTGAGAACCGCAACCTTGGCACTGTGCTACTCTACAGCGGATTGTGGCCGCGCCAGTCAAACTCGATCCGCTCATGCTAAGACTATCAACCGATACAGCCTTCCTCAACAACACCACGCGGATCGTGTGCAGATGCCTTGAATCGACCAACGTCAAACACCTTCCACGAATATGCGGTGAGAAGAGCTACGGGCAGCAAACGCAGAGAGGACAAAAATAGAGTACGACATACACATCAAGTGACGTCACGTCACGTCACGCGCGTATAGAGTACGGCGCCATCGAGACTCGAGCCCGCAAAAAAGCTTGGTGAACAGCGAGACCGTCCTTAAAGATGATGGGCCCTTCGGACATCAGGTCAGCGAGATGGTCGAAGGTAAGGAGATGGCGGACCCTGAACCGACTACGGATCGGGCTTGTCCGCAAGGCGCCAAACCTCACCAGATAGGGCATCCGCGATAACGCAAGCTGCCCGGAGTGCGGCTGGCTACAGAATGACGAACACCTCCTCGTGTATGGGGTGTAAAGAACTCTCATTCCAGAGAGAGCTGCGGCAGAGATGGAGGGGAAGGATTTTTAAGACTTAGTATCGAGTAGTCCTGTACACGACGAGAAGAAGACCGACTATTTTGAGTAACGTATCACTTTCGAGTACACTGAAATTATTTTTCCAAAGACGGTCCATTATGCGACTCTGAATTTGCAAACAAAATAATAATAATAATAATAATAATAATAATAATAATAATAATAAGAAGAAGAAGAAGACGAAGAAGAAAATAAAAAAGGTCGGGTCGATCCATCAAAATGCGCAGCTAGGCTGCGTGCAGCATACAGCGTACAGCGTATAGTATGTAACATGCTGCAAAGAAAATCACTACTCTTACCGAATGGTTTCGGCGAATCTGTACCAACTCGTACGTAGGTACTATGTATGCATGTACAATGTGCTGATCGTACAGATACGTATAGTCGTAGTCGACATCGAACCGAAATTGATCGAGTAAATTGTAATAGGTAGGTGATGGGTATCGTGTGCAACTATTATGCATGTATTACACACCAAATACCGTACGTTACTAACTTACCAATCAACGAAGGTAAAATGCGAAATGTGGCCGGATCGTTTTTGTTGTTACATGCCATCTCGTACGTCCCATTCCTACACACGTAGTAGGGACTGTAACCGTTATTACTGAACTGCTTGTAACTACCGCTGCTGCAATTTTTATTGCTGTTGGAATAACTATTGCGGTTGTTAGCGCTACCGTTATCGTTGTGGCTGCGATTATTATTGTTGTCGTTGTTATCATCATTATCATCATCATCATCATCATCATCATCATCAGCATCATCATCATCATCATCATCATCATTGTTGTCGTTGTCGTTGTCGTCATCATCGTCGCCATCACCATCATCACCGTTGCTACAATTATCGTTGTTGCTTTCCTTGTTACGAATATTATTACCGCCGTTGTTCAAATAATAGACGACCGAAGGCGGCGACGAAGGCGTTGTAGTACTCGACCCTTCCAAGCTACCGCTCATCGAAACGCTATCGGCTCCCGTCAATAAATCTAAACCGTTTTCTAAGCTAGGAGTTTTACATAATACGCTTTTTACGACCGAGTCTGTGGGAGAATCGGCCAAGAAGGGCTTATTAAGACCAGCGCCGCCGTTACTGCCGTACGTTCCATTTATGGGATGCATAGTCGAGTTGACGCGGGTACTAATATTCGTTTCGCAATTAATCTCGCACACGTACGAACGTCGACATTTTCACATTATCTACGTATAGGGGAGGGAGGAGGGGGCGCGATTTGTCATACATCACATCACATCATATTATGTATACTACACAACGTACAAGCGGGTACGATTTTGATTGTACAAATTTATACGATTACGTACCTATTGGACACGTGTCAACTACGGAATCTATAAATTTCACGTACCTACTTGTAATAAACAACGATAGGCGTAGGTAGCCGCGCAAATAGGTACCTAAAGCGATGGTATCGTAGTTGAAGATTATATTCTCGGATTTTACGCGTTCGCGTTCGCATTCGTGTCTTTGTTCACGTTCACGTGCGTTAGATTGCACGATAAATGGCCGGATTACGACGAGACGTAACATGCACGCAGATAATTTACATTATCGGCGTACGTCTACGCGTACAATTAACAAGTCAACGGCGTGCACAGTTTTTCGCATACACTTTTACATAGGCCTACATACGCGCCCATAATATACCGAACATAGTACGTAGGTAAAATTGGTAACAAACGCAACGGTAACAAAACTAATAATTATCACAATGGTTCTTAAAACACATAAATATTATCAATAGGTAGGTAGGTAGGTAGGTAGGTAGGTAGGTAAGTAAATACGATGATAACTCGGTTGCGAACAAAGCTGGTTGTATACTGAAGAAATGGTAACAGCCGGTCTGCCGGTCAAGTCTCAAGTCTGACGCTGACGCGAGAACAGAAGATAGAAGGTACTCGATAATCTATGTATACTAGTCAACTCGCTGACTGTGAATTGCGATGCCGCTTCGCAATCGCGATTCGCAAGTACGGATTTTTCACGCTTTTATCGTACGGTACGGTACGGTATAAGAATAATGTGACGCGAGTTTGATGTTTGGTACGTTGCGTTGCGTGTTTTCATTTCATCTGAATTCGACTACATCCAATCGACATGGAGGAGCTAGTTTGAAATTGCGGCGGTATTGATTGTGAACGTGATCGCGAGTACATCGTACGCGTCAACATCGGACCGTACATACGAGTAAATATTATTGAGGTAACTGAGGTAGGCTTATCAATTGTGCGCTTATTGCTTTGTACTTTGCGGCGGCGGCGATACTTTTGTAGCCTTTCGACCGGCATCGCCTTGCACGCTCAACTTGTACAGTACATGTTTCACGCGTCGCGTCGCGTCGCGTTGCCGGACTAGAGCATTCGTTTCCAGCTTCACACACTTACAACAACATTCAAAGATTGGTAAGTAGTCGATACAGAAGTACTACACTGTACATATCGAATAAATCGCTTCACAAGGGTCGAGCGAGCGAGCGATTAGGCGAGAAGTATCCACTCTTCGTGACAACTATACGTATCTCTATGTATTTACGATCGAGGTCGAGACGGTAAAGCCTACGGTGACAGCTGATGGCAATACGAATGTAATACACCCAATTGTGTAGCAGAACGGATCCACATCGCGGACCATTTGTTCGGTAAAATACGAGAAACACGACGTAGTAAGGGTAACAACGAATTCTGCACAGTCAAAATCGAGGATTAAGTACGCGAAATGTGAACGCTGCGCGACGATTATGTAACGTACGCGTACAAGCAGAGGATGGTTCGTCGCGCTGTAAACGCTACGACGCTACTTAGCGCTTACTTCTTCTTATTCTTTTCTCTGCGTTTGTTTCATTTCATTTTCCCTTCGCTTACTCGTATTTTTCATCACATCACATCACATCACATCACATCACATCATACCGCATCGTGTTCAATTTGCGTTGCTTCGCTTCGTCACAAGCGACGATGACTTGGAGAGAATTTCGCATTCGATATTACCTACGGCGGATTTCGCGTCGCGGTTCGCAAAAATGAACAACTAGCCCGTTGGAAAATTGGCTGCCGATGGATGTGGCCAAAACACAGTTCAATCAACAACTATTCGTATATACCGTACGCGTAGATATATGTGTAGATAGATATAGATATACGGTAGTTCATCTCGCGTACACATGTACACCTACGACGCGACGCACTGAAAAGAAAAATAACCAGCTAGGCGACCAATTCGTATCCTTATCCGCGAGTTTACTTTCGCTTCCGTCGATCGATAAGCCAGGACTAAAAGCAGCCAGAACAAGGCGCAATTCGTTGAATTTACGCCGCCACGCCACACCGTGACACCGCTCCGCTCGTACCGGCCCGAACGCCTGGCGCCCGCGCAGCTCAAACCTCGCTATCACCATCGCGAATCACAAACACCACAACACGACTACGCAACTTTCTTCGATACTGTTCTCTCGTCCATGATGCCGGATGCGATATGTTTTCTCACGCCAGTCGAGTATTTTTCTACAGCGTCCTGCGATATTCCATTCAGTAGGTGGACCTCGGATCGGACAGGATTGGTATTGGTATTGGCATTGGCATTGGCATTGGCATTGGCATTGGCATTAGCATTGGCATATGTCTCGTAGTATACGTACTCATTCACGAGCGGATACTAGATACACTATGTACACGCTAGCTGTTTGATGCTGATTCGCCAATGGCTACAGGTACTCACTCGTCTCTCACACAATGCAGCAGCTTACGATTCCTAGGCGCAGGAAGTCGTACAATATGCGGCGTTTGTATGCAGTTGTACAGTGTACATATAGGTACATACGTTACACGTCAAACACCCTGCCATTCGATCGTAATCGAGTAAGTATAGGTACAATATTCGTATTCGATAAATTGATCCTGTACGAGCTGCGTAGTAGACTAGCATCAGTTGGTGACCGTGACGCAGAACAACGAATCAGAGTTGGACTTCTGCGGCTGACCTAAACAACGATATGGCGCGGCGCAGGCATTCTGCAAACAGCCGTACGACACACGACACTTACAGTTTTAAGCCCCGTCTAATCACACAACTTCACATTCTGCACGTAGGTTATGCGGTGAAAAACTTGGCTAGCGGCTTAGGTACGCGAAACGCAACCGAAGATTACATTCTCGCCGCTGCAGTTGGACAACTCACCGGCTCCCGGTCGCCGTCTCTATCATTTGATCCATTTTACACATCGCTTATTCGACGACAACAAAATAACATAGTTATAACTTATTTGCAAATACGTATAGTAGGTATAAACAATGGCGATCGTAGTACATATAATTGACTGTTTCGCTTGCCGCAGCGCAATTTGAGCGATGCGATATAGCAGCGAATATCGCAGCGTTCTCCGTACACCGATCACAATCATCATTTCGCAACGCGGTAATCCGTACAGCCGCGAATAAACGAAAAATAAACTTCCGACTTTTTGTATCGTAATGGAAAAAGAATTCCAGTACATTATGTACGGGTAGTTCTAGGAAGGCACTAGGTAGCTAGCCAGCTGTCGTAAGATTAATCGATACACGCGTGATACTCATGATATGTATGTATTACGAATACACGCAATTTCACAACATCAATTCCTGAACCATGACCTACCGTGTAGTCGATACATAGATTTCACAAAATTAGATTCATACGGGAATGTTTTCATTATCATTATCATTATTATTATTATTATTATTATTATTATTATTATTATTATTATTACTATTATTAGACAACAATGCGGGTACAAGGGACCTATTCTTTTTAACAATCTACCTGACGATATGAAATCTCAGTCACTAAAAGTTTTCTCAAAAGTCCTATCTAAAGTCTTATTTACTGGAGTCACAGTCACTGTCCCCAACAAAGCTAGTTTCTGCGACCCTCTCAGAGTTATGTTTCTATTATGCTTCTCTTTTTTTTATTATTACTTCGTAGTTCACGAACAGGTTTTATATTTGTTAAGTACGCAGGGTACAATCTGTTCTGTTTTTGTTTTCTCATATAAAACTTTATTTTGTTCTTTGTTTGAAATTGCTAGTTGCTGTTGATTTCCTTTAAATTTATGTTATTTTTGTTTTCTATTCTTACTCTTAAGTTTTTCAAAATCCGCTTATTTAGTACGTCTGTGAGTTCAGGCTTCCTATTGTTCTAGTTTCTGTTTTGTTTTTAGATACTTAGTTTATAATAATAATCCACTTATAAATCTTTCACATCTTTCAAATTATACTTTCTACGTTAACGTAAACGCGGACAATCCAAAAACGGGGAAGTGGTATGCCGAATTTTCACACGATATCTACGAGTACTACACATTTTTACCCTGACCACAAATTCTTTGAAACTCGCTCTTCTGCTCCTTAATTGAAGTTGGACCTTTTCGTTGAAAAATTTCCGACAACGACGTCGCCATTCATTATAGTTGAGCGTACACATATCAAAGAATTTGCACCTGTGCACTTCATTCGCAGGCGCCGTAGCAGTACGAAAAGTTTGCATTCAAACGACATGCACACGCCGGGTACACTGTATGATCGTCCGTACAAGCTCCAGTTACGTGAAGTACGTCAATTTCTCCTCAATTTAGTATACAAGCATAGGCAAAACATTTCACCGATACCATTACCAACGTTAATTTCAATTTAATCGGGAACAGCGGGGAAAATTCTCGTTTATGTTCACATCTTCCATCTTTCACCTTTCAACAACTTGAGCGGAAAGTAATTCGCCAAAATACGTAGCAATATCGCATCGTTGGCATCATAAAAAATTCAACGTGATTTTTTTTTTTTCTTTTTTTTTTTTTTCTTACATTTCCAACAAACTGATTAACACCACAGTCTACAATAAAACCCTGTGCGCAGCGTAGCTACGAGGCAACGATTTCAGTTTTTTCTCACTCTAAAATGGTGCCACCGCGCACTGTTTTAATAGCCTACCTCGAAGCTGCATTCAAAATTTTCCCTGTACCTACCTACTGAAACGTAGGCAGGTACTCTTTGTGAAAAAGCGCAAATGAAAATTCTAGTAGAAATGTAATTTTCATTCATCAAAACCTACATTTCTGCAAGTACTCGTTACATTTGAGAGGCTAATTTTCTAGAATAATTCGGAATTTTTTTCGGCAATGGGAATTGTTTTAAACCCAAAATCTACACCCTGCGCCTTGAGCTCGGATCTGCTACAAAATACGATCAAATTTTCAACAAATCGCAACAACACCGTAAACCTACGATGTCCGTTTTGTGGCGCGTACAATACACACGTTAAATAATGGTACACTCCAGATAGGCGAAATACCTAGTATGTCGCACACTACGCAACGAGGAAGCAAAGTTTGTTCGCGTAAATGCTTGCGAGTGCTTCTGACAAAAAAACAAAAACAAAAACAAAAAAAACTAAACAGAGAAGAACGTAAGACCGAATATCCTTTTGATTTTGTTGCTTAAGGTGTCAGAAAAGGAATCGCACATACGCAATACACTCTTTTTGATAGAATGAAAAATAAAAACCACACAGTAATAACAATTCGCGCATTCATTTGCGTTCAACATTAAAAAAAGCCAATCAAGGTATTATTGCAAGTAAGTCCAGGCGAAAAGCCGAAAAATTCACCGGTAGTGATTCGTTTATTCACCCATTCTAAAACAAACGGTCGCGTCAAGTTATATTCCGCGCTTTGCACAACATAGGTCAAGAGGTACTAAATACTTGCCTACCATGAAGTTTGCATCTACATATAAGTATGAAAATGTACATATCTTACGTATGAAAGTATCGTTTCAAAAGTCACCTCTAATCGAAGGCAATTTGAAGAGCTCTCGATTACTGCTGATGTTGAATCTGGAAGAACTTCTTCGTTTATCTTTACGAATGGTAGACGCGCTCAACTGCAGTTTGTTAATTTGAGTCGGAGGCGGCGGAGTTGCCATCGCTGGATGCGCAAAAGACGACGAATTTGAAGTACAACCGGCAGACATCGCATTCCACGAAACTAAATCATGGACCATGCCTATGTTCGTGACACTATCGCTTTTGCTGTCACCACCCCAGCATCATCTACAGTCGCTGTCACCGGTATCGAATTGTTTTTGATGGACTTGTAAACGAGTTTCCACCTCTGATGACTTCCTATCCGCAACAACGCGAACACAAAAAAAAAACTGTAATATCGCGCCAAACATACGCATATTTAACAGCTTATTCCGAGTGTTAGACATAAGCAACTTTAATCCGCAACACAGCCGAATCGGAAATATCTGAGGCTACGTGAAACACACCGAAATGTCACTAGCAATACTCCGAATCCGCTTCAAGTACTGTGTGGTTCATTTCTTTCAAGCGTACACGATGAAAGTAGGGCCATCAATTCTCACAATTACCGGGAGTAAAAATTATCAATATCACCACCAAACTAACTCGTCCATCATCCACAATCAATCTCGTTTCATTTCGTTTCTTTTTTCACATTGTTACGTTACGTTAGAATGACTATAGGTACAAATAATGAAAACTTCTTACCACTTCTGCAGGATTCCAAGCTTGTAGATCAATACTCGCTATCGCATCGTACACAATTTTCGACGAAGATTGACTAAATGCGAAACGCTTCCAAACGAACTCGACTAATATTTCCAATTCATTTATCCTTTTTCGTGATAGCAAAGGAACCGGGTCTCAACTCAACATTTTCACCTACGCAACATTCGAATGAAGATTAACCCGAACAATACAAACGTAACCGTTTTACTGTAGTATTTTAAAAGAATTATTTACAGTCAATTGAACCACCTGTCGTCAATTAATAAAGATTCAGGATATCTTGCAATAAAAAATTTAGTTAGTTAGTAAGTAAGTAAGTAAGTAAGTAAGTAAGTACGTACGTAAGTATGTAAATGTATGTAAGTAAGTACAGTACATGCCACTGCACTGCACTGCACTGCACTGTACTGTACCTAATCAACTATCATATAAGTAAAAGAGATTTACTATTTGCACCACTCCCGCATACCTGACTACTTGGTTCACGAACGATTCAGATTTCAGGAATTGTTTTCCACACAGTGACGTAATTTATCAGCACATATCACCATTACGTTGTACAGTATAGACGTCTAGTTGTCTTTTTAGTTTTTAGAATAATTATTATTTATAACTTGAAGAAATTTCAGTCTCAATGAGTTAACTTATCAAGATTGGAATTTCATCAAAATCACTATTTCTATTGAAGGGACATCTATAACTGTATCCTATCCAGCAACAGATGTATTAAATTATTTAAATTCTAGCAATAGTTCAGCTTCTCATAAAAAGTTGATTCAAAAAATTAATAATTGTTCGATTAAATGATTTGCAATTCATGAAAAATAAGAAATGTGTAGATATAAGAAAAAAAAAAAACAGCAATATTATTACCAGGGTTTGGAACCAATCGGAAATTTTTTATTGACGCTTGTGGTGGTACTTTTAACTTTTAAGATGAAATGGTTCTGGTTTTTATAATGGTTGGAAACAGTTTCATTTAGTTCTGGGCGTGCTTCATCTTATTTACTTCTTGTGGTTCTGGTTCCAAGTATAAAGACAATTTCATGGTTCTCCTGGTTCCAATTGGTGTTTTACTTTTTTTCCTCTAAAAATTGTTTCACTTCAAAATAATATAAAATTTGAATTTTGAAATCAAAATCAGGTCTCTAATTGAAGTTGGGAATTTTATCATTCATTTATTTTATTTCATCTAATATTTGTGCTTAATTTTATTGAAATTCAACAAATATTTTGCCTCACAGGAGTGGCAACACTGCACCGCAGCCCAGAACTATTAAGTAACAATTCATGACAGGAAAAAATCGATGACGTCAGTTCTACATATCACAATA
>FIZR01014483.1:0-10451 GCA_900060175.1 Ferrisia virgata | reverse complement strand
TGGTCTTCTAGAACCCCAAAACGAATTTTGTAGGTATTCCCTCTCCCAACCACCGTTGGTTGATAGATTGTCATAGCCTGGTTTTCATCGAAGATATGACATAGAAAATCAGGCTAAAAAAACTTTATTATGGAATAAGGGGAAGGCGACACAGTATTCTCAAAGCTTGACTGAATTTTAATTTTTTTGGATATCTGCATGTGATGGGATCACAATTAGTGCGAAACGGCCTCGAAATTCGGAATGAAGTTATGCAAGGAACAAACTCAAAAAACTCAAAATGTGAGAAAACCTGAGCAAAAAACCACATTTTTTATGCTGTGAGGGCGTGCAATGGAGCTGGAAAGTCGAAACCCCTAAAATACACATCTGGAGCCTCTACTGAATGTACATACCAAATTTCAACTTTCTAGCTCACCTCGGTGTGGAGATAGGAGGGGCAGCCCTTTTTCAAGGTCAAAAAGGGGAAATTTTTGTATATGAGAAAACATACTTTTGATTCTCTATCTATTGACTTGAAAAGGAACAATTGTTGTGTTTTTGGACACTCAGCACCCTCTCCCCTGAAATGTGGCAAAACGGAATTTTGGCCGAAGTTCATTCCTACTCATATATATCTAATCCACTGCCAAACTGAGCCGATTGGCCGGATTGAAGTGATTTCGGTCAGTGTCGAGCTGAGTAAATGATTATAATGTTCGTGGGAAAAAATAAATAAATAAATGAAAGTAAGTATCTGACATGGCCAAAAATTGTCTTAATGGTCTCCTAGAACTCCAAAACGAATTAGAAAAAACGACCTAAAAACCACATATTCGGGGCTGAGGGCATATCTACGGTCAATACTAAATGTACATGTCAAATTTCTGATTTCTATTTCTGTTTGGAGGGGAGTTATGCGAGGAACAAATTCAAAAAACTCAAAAAATGAGAAAATCTGAACAAAAAACCAGATTTTTGAGCCTGTGAGAAGATGCAATGAAGCTGAAAAATCAGAACCTCCCCCTAAGCACATCTAAGGCGTTTACTCAATGCATATACCAAATTTCAACTTCCTAGCTCATTGTGTGGGAGAGACAGGGGAAGAACAGCCCGTTTTCAAGTTCAAAAAAAGGAAAAACTCTCATATCTTCCCTTCTGATTAGCCTAGGAACTTGATTTTTGGATATGTTATTCAACTTTAGATTCTTCATAGATTGATTTGAAAAAGAACAAATTTCGTGTTTTTGGCCCTTCAGCATCCCCTGCCTCAAAATGGGACAAGTCTGAATTTTGACAGAAGGTCATTTCTACTCATATGTATCTGATCCGTCGCCAAATTGAGCCGATTGATCAAATTGTAGCCATTTTGGTCAGTATCGAGCAGAGTTAATGATTTTAATATTGGGGGAAAAAATGAAAATAAAATGAAAATAAACAAATATCTGATATGACCAAAAATTGTCTTAATGGTCTTCTAGAACCCAAAACAGATTTTGTTGGCACCCTCCTCCCCACCACCGTTGGTCGATAGACTGTAACAGCATGGTTTTCATTGACAATATGACATAGAAAATCAGGCTAAAAAAAAATTTCAAAACGACATACTGTTTGAAGTATTTGTGAAAAGAATAAATAGGAATGCTACGTTTTTTTACCAATTAGATTTAGTATTGATCTCTCGTCAAAGCTATATAATTTCAATGACCTAATAAGTTGCTACCTTTTTACTATTTCGATTTTTAGTTTTGATTTCTTCTTATAGCTACAACCTTACCGACCAAATAAGTAATATGTTGAATGTTGAATTTTTTACTAAAAGAGTGAGAGTATTGATGGATTTTAGGTTTCAGTATTTAAAAGTACGATTAATATTGAGTATCTGTGCCAAGACTTACAGCCAACTATGTAAAATTAGTTTTAATTTTTTTATTGTTTGAAAATATTCAGGCGAAATACAACCACCGTACGAACCAAGTGTTTCAAACAAATCATTTATTTCATTTGAAAGAAATCATTTAGAGGTCAGAACCGCTTCAAAATAATTACGAGTGAAATTGATACCTGGATAAACACTTCGAAAATAACAACTTCACCAACGCAAGAAGTTGCTCATTTCCTCTGTCGATTACCTTGTCCAATATTAAATACTTATCTGTACTTTTATTTTCCTTTTCATTTAATATTTTTTTCAATTTTTAGTGCTTGCAAATATATCTCATTTAATCTCTGATGATGTACAAGTATATTAATCGAAACAGCAAACTAGCAATAAAAACCCATTGAAATATCGTTTATTCAACTCAGCTCCCAGCCATAAGGGCAAAATTGAAAAACAAAAAGCTCCACCGTTTTCAATATAAACTTACCTAGACAAAAATAACAAATTCGTATATTCGCAGAAAAATGCGCGCAATCACGCGCCATTCTTTGCAAATTTATCGTTTTCATAATAAGCCATAAATTTTTTCGCAAAAGTTTATTAAAAATATTCTCGGCCCTTTTTTATAGCTGTAAAATTCGAGATTGCGAATAACTTTTTAAAACAAGTGAAAAAACAACAAACTATTCCAATTTTTAAATAGCTTTTGTGTATGAAATATCGCAGCCAGCGTTGAAATTTTACGCTTCGTGAGCGCCAATTTGAAAGAAAGGAATGTTTAAAGATTCCTGAAAAAAAAAAAAAGGATAAAAAAAAAACGAGAATAAAAGCTTGAGAATTTTTTATCGTCGTCGTCGAATCGTTGTTTTATTAATGTTTGCACTGTTCGGCATTTTTAGCTATGGTACGTCTACTTTTGTACATGGTGAACGGTTTTCGAAGAAGGAGTTATGTACCATGATATATCTGCATTGTGTATTTTTAAAGGTATTTTATATTTATTTTATTATTTTATATTAGTCTGAGCTTTACAAACGATCCTGTTGAAGTAAAAATGTAAATAAAAAAATTTCTTGCACTTCGATTGAGTGCAGGTGAAGCTGGATTTTTTTTTATTGCATGAAACTTCTAATAACTTACCCAGTTTTTCACATAAATGCATTTGTGTATGATATTTTTTGTGATATTGAAGAAGGTTTAGGAATTAAAAGGTTTGACATTCAGTTGAACTGTTTCACCTCGCCCCCCTCCCGCTCTTGATTTTTATACTATGTGTACTCCAAAGTATGTACAATGTGTTTTAAAGCAAACGGTAAATTTTTAATCATTATTAATTTTTTTTCCAAAAATTTTCGAAATGAACGGCAAGCTTGAGCGTATATATCAGCTCCTTCAATTTTTTGGATATGCTAACCATTATACATGTGAATCTTATGAGTTGAGCTATCGCTTATATAAGGGAAGGACGACGAATACGAAACACCCGACACATACTTATTTAGATGTTCAGTTCGATTATTTTTCGTGAATAGATTGATACGACGTGTAAATAAAATTCAGATTTTCCTAATGCAATTTAAAACAAATTTATTTTAAGAACTTTTTCACAGGATTCATATCATTTTTCATCATTATAACAGGTATACAAATAATTCAACAACATATAAAATTGAAAAATATCACTAAAATTCCGGAGGGTTCCTGATCTTCTATTTTACTGGATCTGAAATGCAAAAAAAAAGTTTATACTGTACATATTGAATTTAAATTCTTTCAATTGACGAAAAAAAAATAAATAAAATCTAATAAATTTATAGAACGGCTAGAACCCTTCTTCCCCCTCAATTGGGGAAAAAAGTGGACAAAATTATGTAAAGTGAAGTCGGTAAAACTTTAAAGCTTTTGACTGACTCTTCAATCATTCTAAATTTGTTTTGAAATTTTAAAATTTTGAAAAGTTCCGCATGAAATTATCTTTAAAAGATAAAAAAAAATTTCTTACAGCTGAAATGCATTTAATGCAGATTTTCTTTAGAAACGTTACTGGAGCGAATTTTTCATATTTTTTTCCCCTCAAAAATCAGCCATAGAAACAGTTATTTTTTTTCAAGTGTATACATTTAAAAAGAATTGCTCAAATTTTAATTTTTAAGAACTGAGCGGTTTGAATTTTGGTTTTTCGAATAATTTCTAGCAAATTGAAATTCAAATTATGCCAATTCGAGGGGAGGGGAGAGTAATTGGGCACCTAACTGATCATTTGATCCCCCTAGAACTGAATAGGACTCTGCGGGGGAGGGGGAGTCAAAATTTGAAATATTGTATATTAATAATAATTTTGGCGGTTCCATTCTGAGTGGAGAGCTAATTAGTTTCTGAATCCTAAAATACCACATTTAAAAACATTTATCGATGTCCATATTTATATAAAGCTTAATGTTCAATTTGTCAAATTCTAAATTTAGAATACCCTCTTATTAGGAGCCTAATTTCGGTTGTAGAGCTAATGCTTCCATAAATCTGGAACATTATATCTTATTTCCAAACTTCGTAAATTGTCATCAATGTCCAAAATTTTGCCAGCTACTCTCTTTCTCGAAGCATAGGCGGATTTAAGAGGGATGGGAGGGTCGTCAAGCCACCATCTAGATGTTGAATTAGCCCCTTCAGGAAGTTTTTCCAAGTATGATAAATATGTAACAAATGACTGAAAATGTTTGGAAACCAACAGAATTAAAGAAAAATGGTCAAAATATGAAAATTGATGCAAATGTTGAAATTTAGTACACTTTAAAACGATCTGGCTAAAAATCATGATCTTTTTTCTCGCAAGACCTACAAAATTGAAGTTAAAACTTCGAGAAATGCTCCTTTTTTCCACTGAAACCCCGTTTTTTTTACAAATTTTGACCAAGCGAATCATAGCAAAAATTAAGCTTCCAATCATCCCCTCTCCATCCCGAACAAAAATATTTCTAACTAGTACAAATGTAAATATTCATTCCATTTTCTTTTTGTTTACCATCGTTGGAGCTTAGTCTCCTCCCCCCCCCAAATCCAAACACCAAACTCCACGTATGACTCAAGGGGTTTTTTAGAATGTCTGTTGGTTCATTTTGTCACGAATTCCTGAAAATGTAAGAGAGAAATTTTTGAGAAATCCGCACCTCCTCTCTCCCTGCAATAGATACCGGAAATCGATTTTAGACAGTTTATTATACTATTTTAATTCAACCCTACCCCCCCCCCCCCCCCCCCCCCCCCGCATCCGTTATATACGACTTTTCAACGATACTTGAAAAGTATAATTTTTTGAGCATCACATATCTCCAACACTGACCATATGGGGCGGGGGGTGGTGGTGGTGGTGGTACCAATCGTTGTGCACGTAATCATTTCGTTTTGTGCTAAACTCCTTCATCTCCTATTTTAAAAAACCTTGGGCAGGGCTGGGGACATACGAACCCCCCTCATACAAGAGAGGGGGTTGAAATTAGTGTCAATCGTTTGTGCTTCGTTAGTGCTCGTTTGTGCTCGCCCTCTTCGAGCCCTACTAAAAAACACCCTTGGGTGGGGATGGGGACATGAAATTTTTTCAGTAGGGTGCTAGGGGATTGAAACTAGTGTCAATCGTTTATGTTTGTTTGTGTACTCATTTATTTGATGAAAAAAAAAAAAATGAAAAAATACTTTCGTGATCAGTAAATAGATAAACTATGCATATCTCGATGAAGTCCTCCCCCCACCTCCAAATAAAAAATAAATTCACCCTGTTTAACAAATTTTTCTGAAGAACGTAGAAAATGACGTTTTTTGAGGGTCAGTAAAATATCAGGTATGAGGGTTAAAATTGAAAAATTTCGCCAAGTCGTCTCAAGTCGATGCGCTATATTCATATATATTTTTTTTTAATTCAATTTTTATTTTGCAAAAAAAATCATTGAAAAAGAATGCAAAAGTTGACATTTAATAAAAACTTTTGAAAAATAAAGTACGCGTTGGTATAAATATGCACAAATAATTTAAAATTTTGATAATAATTTATAGAAAATTTTTAAACCTTATAAATAAGTTTTGTTAGCTGAAAAAAAATGGCTTGGAAGGCTGAGATTTTCACCATATGGTTTTGGGATCACGTCGAAACTATTGTAACGGGGCCGTTTTTCGATTTGCAAAAAAAAAGTGCAGATAGACGGTTTTAGGTACCTACATTAGTTTTGAGTAATAGCTCAATAGCACTCGAGTTGAAAAAAATAAAACGAATAACAAAAAGAAAAGAAAAGAAAAGAAAAGAAAGATAGGTACTGGGAGCATTTATAATTAAAACTAAAAATTGCATAACTACTTTATATACATCCCCAGGGATCATTTTTATCCAACGAATAAAAATTTCGTTCGCTAGTTTCATCGTGTAAAACTCGTTTAATAGGACTTATCTTTCTGGAATATTTTTTGCTGTCTTTTTTTCCCTTTCTGCGTTATTTTCTTCTTTTTTTTTTCTTCTTTTTTCCTTTACAATTCGAAGAAGTCGTTGCTATATATATAGGTATATACTTATTACGCGCGTAGGTATTTAAAAAGGGTGTGGAAAATATTGCATCGAAAAAGGGCGATTTTTCTTTTCGCAGAAGGGAAATATCGTGTCGGTCGGAAAAAGAAATAAGAAAGAACAGCGAGACCGACGAAGCGAACGAGACGAGGACGAAGGGAGATGATTTTCTTTTTAAGAGTTTTAATTGCTTCGGCCATCGTTGGTCGGGTGCTGGGGGACAGAGGAGGCGAAGTTGTGACGTGGCTGAGGATATTGCGGGGTACGCGGCGAGGCGACGTGAAAGGGTGAAAGAAAAGACTGAAAGCATTTCTTATTTTTTTGCTAGTCTCAGCTCGATTTTTCATTACGTTTTTCCTCATTTTAGTTTTCTTTCTGCTCGCTTTCGCCCGCACCTCTCGTCCCACCTTGTGTACATATCTATATAGATATATATATTTCTCAGTGTATATAGTATCTTGTAGTGTATAGCTACGTTTGGCCCGTTAGGTTTGTGTTTTTTACCCCTCGATTGTGAGGCCACTACCACGCGGTCGTAGTGTGTTTGTTGGCAACTTTTATATACCCGGCTAGTCCCCCAAATAACGTTGTTTTTCAATTCTGCAATCCAATCAATTTATAATATCATTAAATGCGGGTAAATAAAATGAGAAAGTTTTGCGTTTTTCTTTTTCTTTCTTGACAAAAACTCGACTGTAAAAAGTTGAACGCAGTTTGGTGGGTTTTTTTTTTCAGGTTCGAATTCGAAGGTTTTTTTTTTTTACGTGGGTCTAAATGTATAAATAAAATATTCGCGGTACGTTTTTGAGGGATTTTTATTCGGTTGGAATATTTACCAGTTGCTATGGTACCAGGGTTTAAATTTTTGGGTTCGATTTGTGTACCTACAACAACAACCATTTATAGGTAAGCTTATGTAAATTGTAATAGGATAAGGAGTAAGTATGTATCTAGCTAAAAAAAACTTTTGCAAGGCGGTGGGAAAATTCGTAACATGAATTTTACAAACCATAAAGTCATTACTTTTTGCAATCTGTTGCAATTTAATCGACGATAAATATATTTCCTTAGTGTTTTGATATTTCCCTTAGCGACTATGTCGGTTTGCGGTTGAAACAAAATCAACTTAGTTGCAGTTGACGTTCTCTGCGCGATGTTTGTTAATTACTGTGTCTGTTAAACCTAATGCAATGGTAATGATGTTAACCCTTCTTTTTCCCTCCGACATTACAGCCACTTTTAACGTTCTTGAAGAAATTTTAACGTGGCGATGATGTAGTTCGAGCAGTTATTAAAGATTTAATTTTATTGTTTCTTCTTCGTATTTACCTATAGTTTTTTTTTTCTGTAGGGTCGTCAAGTTGATCTATTTTTTTTTTATTTTTTTATTTTCTTTAATGATACGATCCGACATTGTGATATTTTTGCGGCGATGTAAAATTCTTATAATTATTTTCGTTAGGTACCAGGGGCAGTAACTTGAAATCTTCCCCTTGAAATCTTCCCATGTAGTATCCGAAATTTTTTCTGAACACTGGGATGAAAAATTTATAAAAAAGCCAGAAGGTGGGAGCTATTCAAATTCCCAAAAAATTATATTTGACTGATGGATGGGATGAGTTTCAACTTTACAAAATACAAATGCAAGTATGATTGGCTCGTTCCTTGTCAAGACGACGCAAAAAGTAATTCGAGTCAGACTCCATCTTGCTTTAAGATCACTTTTAAATTGACAAATATTTGAAAAATATCAGTGCAGAAAAGTCTAATTAAGACAGTGATATTTGATCTCAGTGGTGCCAAATAAAAAATAATCTATACGCTACATGTCATTTTATTTATTTTTCAGTATCGAGAGGGGCATTTGGAGGACTGATCTTATTGAAACAATTTAGACACTTCTTTCTTTCAGTAAAAAATTCTAGATCATCGATATGTAACATATCGTTGTCAACATTTCATCTTTAAATGCAAAAATCATTCATAATCATCTTTCATCGCGAATTTTTGATCAAAGACTTCAAATCAAAAACGTTTACTCTTCTCTTCACTCCATTTTGACATTTGATTTTATCATCGCCCAGCAAAATAATAACCATACAATCATCGATAGTCACGAGTTTTCGATCAAAAACTTCAAATTGAAAATCAAAAATATCACATCAAAAACTTAACGTAACTACTAAGTAATTTTTTTTTAATTTTACAATTTTTTTTATTAATTTTTAACTTTTTCAGTTTTCCAGCATCGAAAGGCCAAAATCAAACTCCACCTTCCGAATCAGTTAAATACTTTTGCTTAACCTTCGACAACAAACTATCCTCGAATCAACACCTAACTCAAGTGAGACAGAACTGCTTTTCCAAAATAAATCCCCTGAAGAAATTAGCACACACTAGTTAAGGATCTGATAGATCAACCTTACTCTAATCCGCTCAACACTCGACTATGGCTCTTGTATTTACACCGCTGTGAATTCTTCTGCTCTCGACAGGCTAAACACAATTCATATCACCAGTATCAGAATTGCTCTCGGAGCCTAAGTCTATTCTCCAAATCATCAGAACCTCCATCGCATATTAGAAGATAACAAATAACCGCAAATTTCATTTCGAATATTCTCTCTACTCTTGTTTTTTACACAAAATTAAAATTTGTTATCCTCTTCATCAACTGACGCCTAATATATCCGATTTATTTCACGCCCTAATTGAAACTGAAACTATCATCCAACATCATATCATAAATATCAACCCACCATGGCTGGATTTTTACCTCCAAACTAGACTACTCACTAACTGAATTCATCAAATCTGATACTGACTCTACCGTAGTCACTTCCCATTTTAATGAACTCTTGAACAAATACGCAAATCACCAATTCCTATTCACTGGTGGGACTAAAAACTCAGATCTGAGAGGCTGTGCTTTTGTTCATGAAGATGACCAGGTTTTCTGCCCGCTTCCCTCCTAAATTCTCCATTCTTTCAGCTGAACTATATTCGATCTAAATGGCAATCACATATATCCATGTCCTCTTCATAAACAACTCAGTAATTTTCTCAGACACACTCTCAGCTTTGCATATCATCCAAAATTTGAATAAATAATCTACATCCTCTCATCTTTGTCCAAAAAAATAGTTCTATGTTGACTTCCTTTACACAGAATTATCACAGGTAATGAAACTGCTGACTTTCCCACCCAACTCACATTGCTGCACAGTCCTATATCGCTGTCCCTCTTGCTAACTTGAAATAGCTCATTAAAGCACAAAACCTATCCACATGGCAACTATTCTGGCAACAAATCCGCTCATCAAACGAATTAAGAAACATAAAAAATCATACATTTCTGAGAAATAACTTCAACTTCTCTAGGAAAGACAATGTAATCGCCATGCGAGTGCGCTTAGGCCACTCCATTCTGACACATTCTTATCTCTTGAATAAAAGCCCTATCTCCATATGCCAAACATGCAAAAGCTAAATGTCCTAATCCTACATCTTTCATTTAACGATCCTCAAGAAGTCCTGGCCAATGACTGTTAAAAAATTCAAAATATACTGTCTTTTGTGACCAAAACTGGACTAAAACCTTTTATTTAAACAACTATTCCTTCAATACGCCTCTGGCCTCTGTTGCAGAACATAGCGTTAAAAAAGAAAAAAAAAGATGTTTAATTTTTTAATTTTTAATTTTTTTTAATTCTTCAATTTTTTAGATTTTTTTTTTTATTTTCTATTCTTTTTTTATTATTTTATTTATATAGGATACGAAAATTGTTTTCCTTGCTTTAATCTTTTGGTTACTTCGCAAAATAATTTATGGATTTACTTATTCACATATGTTTGTATAACCTTAAGTATTAGGGTGGGTCAAAAAAAACGATTATTTTTTTTTTTCACTTGGTACCCTGAAAAACTGGTTGGTAGACACCTCAAAAAAATTCTCTCCACGTATGAGCTCTTAATTTTAATAGGAACCGCCTTTCAGATTTCTATTTTTTTTCTATTGTTATAAAGAAAATGGCATATCTT
>FIZR01014482.1:0-23742 GCA_900060175.1 Ferrisia virgata | reverse complement strand
TAACTTAATCCCTGATTGCAACGCCTCTAGCCTTTGTTGCTTTACATGGCGTAACCAAAAAAAAAAATTAAGAGCTCTTACCTGGAGAGAATTTTTTTTGAGGTGTCTACCAACCAGTTTTTCAGGGTACCAATTGAAAAAAAAATAATCGTTTTTTTTTTGACCCACCCTAATACGTTCACACACACACACACACACACACTGAAAATACTACGAGTAGTTTGGTGTTGGCGCGCGCGGTTGATGCGATTTTTCATTGCGTGCGAGATTACAATTTTAATTATTTTTCAAAAACCGTAGCATAAAATATTCGAAGCTCGCCAACCAATTAACGAGTGAAAGAGAGAAGCCCTTCGCGAGCGCGAGTTTTTTTACGCTCCAGTTTACTTAATTTAGGTAGAAAGGAAATACCGCGTTAATAAAAACACCGAGAAACAAAAACCCCCGAGTGGGTCTTAAGGAGTAAAAAGCAAATATTTGGATGTTGGTCGGGATTTAACAGAACGATACGAAAAGAGAAACGCAACATTGAAAAGCCTAAAAAGAAACCTTCAATCTTCTTCTTCTTCATATCTCATTTAATTTGATTCAAGTTGAAAAATCTTTTCGACTGCTTTCGGAAAAAGCGGCGGCAACCGTTTTAATTAAACTATCATAAAACCTTTCTCTTCGTATTCCACGCCTCGTTTCTTCTACTGTTTTAAAATCGTTGCCGCGCGCTGCTGACATTCGTTTTTAATTTTAGTGGTTCGAAAAAGCGTACACCTCGTATAAAAGCCATCCGAGCCGCAATACCAGTATGACCTATCGTTGCGAATAGATTATTTTCAAAATCCATCTCGACTTCGATACCATCCTTGGCAAGACGTTTAGTCGTCGTCTATGAATCGAAATACACGCCTGAAAATTATCCACAAACCAGGGAAACGCTATTCGCACGTTGAGAAACCCTGAAATTTAAGTGGATTTTCCTATTTTTCAAACGTATCCTAGCTCGTTTCTCATTCGTTCGCTCCATGTTTTCGGCTAAGTTTATCTCAAGAACTAGGTACCCACGTAATAGTCGAGAAGGTTTTTCTTATTCGCAGCGCGCAAATCGACGTAGCGCCAAAAACTTAGGTAATTTACGTTGACGTTAAAATTTGCACGCTTCTTGTCTGTATGGTTTTTCGTCGTCGTCGTCGTCGTCGTCGTCGTCGTCGTCGTCGTAGTTGGTCCTTAGTACGTTAGTTATCGTTTTAAAACTTGCTAAAAAGTTTAAAAACCGACGATAAAAATTAAACGACCACTTTCACGCAAAGGCACACGACCCTTAATTTTTTAGACCATTTCGTCGTCTAAAGTAAAAAGCTTTTAAAATATTTTTCCTTTTGATGTTAGAGCGTCATCGTCGTCGCGTCGTCTTGGTGTTAGTCGTTGTCGTCAGTTCCCCTTAGCTAAGTATTCGTTTCATGAAAATCTAATCCTGTGTACGCGCGGTTAATGAAAGCGAACTTTGATTTTAGGCCAATCTCAATCCATCGTACAGCTCGCCATCTCGTATGGAGCTAGCTGTTGTCCGCTCGCGCCAAAACTACACCATCACGCTAGATACGCTACACTTACTATTTATCCAAAAGGAATCGTCTAAAATAAAAGCAAAATGTTGGTAAACTGTCATAATGTACTTTTATCTTACCATATACCACGCCACTTAAAATTCTTTTAACGTTTCTTGTTGTGCAACCAAGTGGCAAAGTGTATCACATAGTTAAGGGTTCCTAACAACCTGATATCTGCTTTAGACAGTTTTCCTTGTGACGTCATTGTTAATTGAATAAACCACCTTAATAACGTATATTATTCGAACTGATTCTTCTCTCTCTCTCTCTCTCTCTCTCTTTCTCTCTCTGTAGCTTCTCACTATGGAGCTAGTGTCTTTTGTAATCTTCTTTACTTGTCGTCGACAACAAAAAGTTATTTATACGCGAACAAACTTCCAAACAGAAGCTATATTCTTTTGTTATTCTTTTTTTTTTTTTTTTTACTCTTTTCCATCCGCGCAAAGTATGCAACCGTTTCCTTACCCTTTCGGCTTGGTTTTTCGTAAACAACCCCCTCCCCCCTCCCCCTCTCCTCTAGCGTGTGGCGATTTTCTCGAGACGATTGTTTTTAAAATTCACGTCATCGATGGAGAAATTTTTGAAAATCGCTCACTCGTCGTTCAACTTTAAAGCGTAGGATTTCGCTCCAATGATTGTCCATTGTACGCTGGATCAAATTGAAATAACTCGTTGGTAGATATATGGACTGGAGATTACACGTGCCATGTCCTTTACAATAGCTACATACCCGTATGTTTTACCATTTTCGTTTATTGAAAAATCGAAATCGAGATTCGAAAAAGAAAAAAATTACAAATATTTACTGGGTAACGTGTTTAGGTATACAAATTGGGATATTTAGATGTTTAAAGGAATGTGCATTGTTTCGAAAGGTATCTGTGGGGCGGGGGGAGGTCGAAAAATGCTTTTTTTTGGAAACCTGCGAGCGGTGGGGTCACAATAGTTGCAGAATTATGTCACAAGAATGTGGTAAACGTTTCAGCTCCCTAAACCCATTTTTTTTTAAATTTATAGAACACTTAAAATTCGAAAGTTTTCAAAAATTCAAAAAATTGAATAAAAAGCTATTTGAAAATTTTCTCCAATAGTGAAATTATTATATATATTTGAACACAAAATGATCGTTATTCGAAAAATTTTAGCAATTTCTTCATTTTTTAGTTTTTTTTTTTTAGATGTTAGTTTTTGCCTTTTTTTTTTTACAATTTTCTGAAAAACCGTGAAAACATTTTTTTTGGTGAAATACCTACCCCCTCCCCCTCCTGAAATGGATTTAGGACATTAATGTTAGATCATTAAGCGCAAAATTTCAATTTTATCCCCCCACTAATAATTTTTTAGTCACTCAAAAAATGTCCTTTTCTTACGTATCTTAATATAAAAGCTATACCAGGGTAACCAAGACCCTTTGCCATTGGGTCTCAGGATTCAAATTTTTAATAAACTATTTAGATACTGGTAAAAGACGATTTTTAAGCGTATTCGCGATTTTGTATCTCGTCGGGGGGGGGGGGGGGTAAGGCAGTAAAAAAAAATGGGGGGGGGGGGGGTGGTAAGGCAGTAAAAAAAAATGCAATTTTCGGGGGAACTTTTACATAACTTTTTTTCTCCGCGAATTTTTGATCGATTTTTTTTTCAAATTTGGTTTGAGAGTTAAGGTACTTAGAGGGAGTACTGTGGAATTTTTTCAGATTTTTCGGACATTTAGTATGACCTTGAAATGAGATTTGAAAACTTTGAGGTGGTTTGTTGGCTCTCATTTTGAAACTGGAAACTCGAAAAAATTTTCTCCAGTTATTAGTAGTGTTTCACGCCTTTTATATTTTTTTCAAATTTTGTGGAGTGGTGGTTCTCATCACAGCCCTCAAAAACCTTTTTTTTTTCGTGCGTCAAGTATCAAATAACCAACTAAATAATTTTTATTTTTGAAGCCTGTTGGAGAGATCACCGATCCAAAAAATTTGAAAAAAATGTGCCAGGTATAAAATACTTGTAGTAACTCGAGAATTTTTTTGTTTTTGAGTTTCCAGCTCTGAAATGGCGGCTTACAAGCCTCCCTCCAAGTTTTGAAAGTCAATTTCAAGGTCATCCTGAAGTTCAGGAAAATCTGAAAACATTTCCCTCCACTTCCCCTGGGTACCTTCCTTTTCGTAACCAAATTTGAAAAAAAATCAGTCAGAAATTTTCGGAAAAAAATTTATATTGAAATCCTCCCAAAAATGCATTTTATCCTCTCCCCCCCCCCCACCTACGCCCAGTGACGAGATAAAAAATAGCGAATGCGCTCAAAGATCGTCTTTTACCGGCGCCTAGATAGTCTCTTGTAAAATTTTATCTAAAACTTAATGGCAAATCGTCCTCCTCATCTTGCTATAGCTTTTGTTAAAAAAACTATTGAAAAAATGATTTTTCGAAAAAAAAAACTCATCACAAGGGACGCATTTTATCTAGTATAGACTCTCAAAGGCGCTTAATAATTTTTTTTCTCTTTTTTTGAACCATTTATACTGTATTTTTCAGTCCTGGAATGTACTCGGTCTATTTTACAATGAATTTTCTAAAAAAAATTCTTTTATGATGTGAAATTTTTTTTGAAAAAATATGAAAACACCATTCTTTAAGCATGCCTGAAAAACCGTCCAGGCGGATAAAATTTAAATTTTGCCTTTAAAATTGATGTTTTAAATTCAGTCCAAGGAGGATATTTCTCAAAAAAATTTCTTAAAACTCAAATATGCGTTATTTTTAAAAAATCCTTGAAAATAGCGAAATGGCAAAAATTTTTCAACCATAATCATTTCAAATTCAAATATTTTTTATTTGATTTTTTGAAAATTTTTCGAGAATTTTCAAACTTTAAACGAATTTTGCATATTTAAAAAAATTGAGTGAGGAGGCTGAAATTTTTACCAAATCTCCTTTCGCGGTCATTTTGCAACTTTTGCGATTTCATCGCTTGCGAATTTTCAAAAAAGCTAAATTTGGCTTACCCTGGTACCTGCGGTCAAGATGGATGATTCTGGCCCTGCCTTCAGATTTTGAAATTATCATTGAACATTGTTGAAAGCCCGCCAAAAAAAATTTTCAGCCCAAGAACTACCCCCACCCCATTCTATTTCCCTGCTGGAGTAAAAAAACGCATATTTCTGATTAAAAATTCGTCTTAAAGGTGAGGCGTAGGAGAGGTCTATATATCAGAATTCTATCTCTACCGAGACACTTCGTACGATAATTTTACGTAGGTTTTGAGTTTTCGAATTTTTTGCTCAAATTCCTGAATGCCTGTGGGTTATGACTTGAAAAAAATTACTTTTGGGTAGGTACATATCAGAAATGGACACCAATACAGTTGAAGTAAAATTATCATCATCTACCAACTCTTTTATTTTTTTCATTTAAAAATAATATAACCTTATCGCGTACAAAGCAGTATATTTTATACAATAGATGAGACAAAACGAAGAGTATTTAAATGAACCTCAACCCCTTAGGCGTATTTTGCGAAAAATTATTATAAACCACGTTTTAGTTATCCGCTCGTAAAATTTAATGCAAATTAAGAGAAAGAGGGAGTCCGGCAGCAAAAGTAAAATATAATTTTCGAAAATTAAAAACATCTGAATTCAAAAAAAAAAAATATATATATATGTATAAAAGGTATACTTACAAGTGGTACATTTTATTTGAAAATAAATAAAAAAAAAAAAGTAGGGTAGTACGTAGGAAATTAAAAATTTCTCTCGCGCATTAGTCACCAGCGACTAACACGTGTTACTATTTTGAGAAGGTGGGACCCAGTTCTCTCGTCAAAAGGTTTCCCTGTTACTATGTCATTTATTCTAATATATATACATACCTCGAGGCCGAATACGATGCCTTTGATATTATTTCAAGACCCTTTACGAATTTTAATCAAGGGAGAGATGCTACTGTTCTAAAATGTGTACTGTCGAGTGTCGAGGTGAGGTACCTACCTATGTGTACCATGACCAACAGCATGCATATTCCAGAACACTGTGCGGATTTTTTTTTTCACGCGAATATACGTACTTTATAATTGTACGGTCGCAGTTATTTTTCATATGTATGCAGTACGATCTGTGCATAAATGTGAAAAACAATGTCCGAATTATAGACACGCTTCCGTGACCTGGTGACCGTGTTATGCTCTTGAATATCGTGTTTTGTTTATTCAACTGTGGGGGTATGCGTTATGTATAATTTTGTAAGCAAAGCAACGGTGCAGTGTAATTACGTCGTATTACATAAAAAGATCATAACGTATTTACATACTCTTTCCTTCTCCATTATTTTCATTGCGAGCCTACAACACGACTGATAATTTATGTCTTTCCTCGCGTGTACCTACAAATTGACCCTTACGTAAGGCTGCGAGAGCGAGCTGGTTCTATCAAAAATGTTAGGATTTTTATCTTTATCTCATGAGTTGACAAACGGGTAAAAAAATGTCTGACAGATTTCATAAATGTAAAAATTTTATTTTTGTTGTAGTTAGGAAGGGCACTCAACGGTCGTATCCAAAAAATTAGTTAATATTACAATTTAGCGACCTCAAGAAAGGTAAAATCGATGTATAATTTACTTTTTCCCATTTTTTTTTCTTTTTTTGAATTTTAACCTTATGGAAAGAAACTGCTAGAGTTGTTTAAATGGGGAGGGGGGGTCGATTCAAAAAATTGAATCGATTTTCAAACTCAACATCTTCGAATTAGTAATAATCGACGTGCCACGTTTTCTTTTCCATTTTTCCTGAAATTTGATTGAAATTACTCCCCCCCTCCCCTCTGCATTGGGTAAGATTCTGATTTGAAAATTTTTTGTTTAAAAAACGCCCAAACAGGGTCTTTTTGAAGTATTTTTTTCATATTTTTAAATGTTGGCTTCAAACGTTCATGTTTATCATGAAAATCTCAAAATTTTCATATCAAAAGTTTAGCTTTAAGTGTAAGTATGAATCTTCAAATCAATCTTGAAGCATGAGCCTATAAAGTTCGGCTGATGGATGAAAATTTTCAGTTTTACGAAAATTACAAAGATTATCCCCTCCTTACCCTATGAAAGGTCAGGGTTAAAATGATAGCGATTACTTTAACCTTCATCCGACCGCTGAGGAGAACATGCCAAAACATTTTAGCAGAATTTGAAAACCCAAGTACAGGTTGGGGCCATTTTGATCTGGAGGGAGCCTCTATTGGTCTAACATAAATCAGTGGATTTTGAAAATTTGTGTTAAATTGTTGTACGAAGGTGTTCCCAAGTACTTAATTTAACCTTCTAAAAAAATAGGCGGTAAAAGTAGTGAAAAAATACTGACTTGAATAATTGGTAGCGAGAGTAGTGAAGAAGCAATGAAATCTGCTTGAAAATTATTTTGAACTAGTGAAAATTTGAAAAACTGCTCTTTGACGAATTTGTCTTTTAATGATTTTTAGTCTACACAAAACCAAAAAAATTTTGCCTATCGTGATGATCACTCTACTCGATCAGTAGTATATAAGTTGATGAAATTGCCTACTCAATTCGCCGCAAAAAAGCTATTTATCATAGCCCATTGTAGCAGGTTAAATATAGCGATTTGCCCTTGGGTTCGGAAATTTAAATTTTTAACCATCACTAAAACACGATTTTTGGTTATATTCGCAATTTTCCATCTCGTGGGTAGGGGGCAATGAAAAATATATTTTTGGAGAAGTTTTTATTTTTTCCGTGTCAGTTTTCAATCGCTTTTTTTTTTTTTTTAAACTTGGCATCAGAGTAAGGTACCTGGGGAAAAGTTTATGGAATTTTTCAGGTTTTTCAGACCCTAAATATGACCTTGAAATGAACCTTTAAAACTTTGAAGAGATTGTAGTCCCTATTTTTTGAGCGAGTAACTCTTAAAAAAATATTCTCGTGTTGTTAGGAGTACGGTACTTGTTGCAGAATTTTTTCCTTTCGATTTAACCCCAATCTATGACTAAATAAAACAGTCTTTGCCCGCTGCAGAAGGGTCCACCAATCGAAAAAATTTGAAAAAACTCTGCGAAGTGTTGAAAGCTTTTAATAATAAGAGATTTTTTTTTTTAATTGCTAGATCAGTGAGTGGGCTCTACAAACATACCACCCAGTTTTCAAGGTCATATCTAAGGTACGAAAAATCTACAAAAAAAAGCCTCAGCCTCATTGTTCGTGAAATATAATAATGATGTGAGTTGAAAAAAAGCATCCCAAAGTGATGTTTTTTTTTCTAATCAGTGATGGGGGGGGGGGCGTTCAATGGGGCTAAAAAGTTGACACCACCAAAAGACACATCTAAAATTGAAGGTCAGACCACGAACAACAAAGGACCTATACTGAATCTACGTACTAAATTTCAACTTCCCAATTTAATTTGGAGCGGAAGGTGGGGGGAGGGGGGTAATACGTGACTAATAAACTTGAAAAATAAGAAACCCCACCAAAAACCACATATTTTTGGGCAGTTAGAGGGCGCAATCACACCTATGGTTCATACCTTCAACTTCGTAGTTCAATTTGGAGGAGAGATAGGGGAGTAATAGCTCTTTCTCAGGGTCAGATTAGAGAAAATACCCATAACTCCCTTTCTAATTGGCTTAGGAAGCTGATTTTTGGATATGTAATACAACTTTGAATTGGCTATCGATTGGCTTAAAAATGAATAATTTTTGCCATTTTCACTTCTCAGCGCTCTCTCCCCCAAATTTGGGCCCAGCTGAATTTTGACCTAAGATCAACCCTATTCCAGATCGTCAAATGGCTCGCCAGTGGAAGCCTATTCCTGAAATTTGATCGATTTTGTTCGGTCTCCAGCAGAGAAAATAATTTTTCAATATCGAGGAGAAAAAATGAAAACAAACGTCTGAATAGCCAAAAATGGTCGTAATGGTTTTTTTGGACCCCGAAACGGATTTTTTTGATCCCCCCTCCCCTCCCCTTCCTCATCCGCCGTAATAGACTAGTTTTCATTGACAATATGACATAGAAAATGGGGCTGAAATATTCCACAGCACTTCTCTTCGATACCTTTCTTTTTGCGGTCAATTTGGAGCTCGTAGAAAAATTTTTCGCCGGAGGAGCAGTAAAAAAAATCAAATAAATGTCAATGATCTAATATGATTAGTGACATTATAATAATGATTTGAATGCTAAAACGATGTGACCTGGAAAATCAAGCTAATTAAAATCCTCTGTCTGATTTTGGGTTTATTTCATGCTAGCAGGATATTTTATAAGTGTGAGGAAAAAAGTGCTAATTCCAAAGTACAGAGTTGAAAACTTCATGATGAAGTGAATTAGCCTGTTTGTCCTGTGTGCAAAATTTTTTTTCCACTCGTAGGCCTACAATTATAACATAATTTGCACTCTCGCGGATTTATTTAATGATGACTCACGATGGTCGTGTTTTCAAATATTTTACCTTTTACACCGACTGGTGGGCTTATTTCATTGATAACCGTTTAGCGTTAGAAGAATACCGTTAAATCTGTTCTTTTTGTTTTTTCTCGTGAAAAGAAAGCAAGTGCCTTTTTTTTTCATTGTTTTTTTTTTTTTTTTTTTTTTTTTTCTCGTGAAAAAAAAACAAATGCCTTTTTTTTTTTTTTTTTTTTTTTTTTTTTTTTTTTTTTTTGAAGAGGCTGTACAGTACGTGATACTGAAACGTACGTATAACCCTACGCTAGAAATGTAAACAATAGCCAAGACTCCCCCTTTCTAAATTATTCAAAGATTTGTTTACAAATAGAAAAAAAAGTGAGAAAAGAAAGTCTAGCTAGCGTAAACCTATATCATTTTACGAAGAAAAAAAAAACACAACAACAAAATACCACAACTAAAAAAGGTCATGTTTTTCACACTCACACACACACACACACACGCAGCCAGCAGTCTGAATGAAAATTAAAATAGCCAACCGCACAGGCCTGTGCACCTGATTAGAAAATTGAATTTAAAACAAGGGCCGAAATGAAATTACTATAAAGTCACGAGGTTAAATTTGCGGTTGGAAAATTTGGGACGCGATAAGGGGAGTTGAACACTTTACTACGGCGGTGTAATAGTGGCGCAGTTTTACGGGAAAAGCGTCGTCTCCGGTTGCACACGAAGCGTATAAAAATTCCCCGAGGGACTCGTCTAAAACTCCATCAAATCAAACCGCATTATCAGATACTCTTTGTCAAATGTTTCAGCGGATTTATTTCGAATGTATACACGCGTTATGTGTGTGTGTGTGTGTGTGTGTGTGCGTGCGTGTGTGGTACACTAGGACGTGACGCGGTGCGGTGTAGTATACTCTCGGCGCGGTACGGCGCAGCGCGACCAGGCGCTGGCACATGTGTATAAATGGTGGATATACATATACATACATATATCGTACACACATTGGTAAACTTTTATCTCTTTAACTTATTTGTACACACGACGTTTTCTATATCTTGTTTTTCTTTGCTTAGTCGAGGTTTCCATATAAATTACCGATTCTCGAGGCAGTTTCGGTGACGTCTTTCATTGTCTCTTCGATGTAGCTGATATCGTGCTACACATATATATATGTATATTCAAGGACTTTAAAAATAATTTGGCGTTATGGAGAAGGAAAAAAAAAATACTTATATTCGTAGAGATACATATACCTTTTTTTAATATATAGTTTTTCGTGAAGTTATTTTTATGAAAAATCTAACGAATACTTTCTATTTTTTTATTGAGGCGAATTTTTACGTAGGAAGATGAAAACTTTGCAATTGTACGTACGTATTGGAAATGGTTGTTCTTTGCAACGCGAATATATTTCATTGCCATAGATTTACGTCACATCGGTAGCGTATTTTCCTTACGAGATACCGGGGGGGAGGGGGTATGCTTGCTGAGTTAAAGGGGAAATTGTACTATATGAGTAATCGATTCATTAAGCGATGAAGTGTAAGTACCATTTTGCTATGCTTTACAGACATCGAATATTGTTGTTATACTACAGGTGGTTGAAGACTCCATTGCTCATTTATAATGCGTTAAAGTAGGGGAAAAGTTTTCGCTTTTGAACACAGCTAAGTGGCGGCGACGACGACGACGACGACTACGACGACTACGACGATATATACACCTTACCTTGGCGGGTTGGAAGCAATCAACAGGTGCCTATTGTGTCGTCGGCAAGGTAAAAGGTAGACACAGACAGTTATGGCGCATCGGTTTTTTCACTCGACCAATCAACGAGCTCGTACTCGTTCACCTGTGCAGTACTCGATAGACTCTCTGTTGTGTGTGTGTGTGTGTGTGTGTGTGTAGACGTGTACAACCTACCTTTCGTAATTCCATGTTGTTTCGCTCACCTGCTGTGCGGTGATACACGAAAGAACGACAGAGAACACAGATTCTTTCTTTTTTTTTTTTCAACATTTTCGCCGCTATCGTTTCAACGAAAAACGTTGATACTTCACGTTTGTTTCGCAGGCATCGCGTCGGTTGTTTGAAAATGGCATTTTTGTGAAAATCTGGCAATAAATTTAAAATCACGATTTGCCGATATCGTGCTGCGTATAATGTGACTTCGCGTGCATTCCGAAGGTATCGCTATAGCCTTGGCGTGGTGTGAAAAGAGTTTTTCTCTACGAGGTACAAACAATATAAATGTAGGCCGTCGTATTACGTATGTAGGTATACAAAATCTTTTCATTTTATTGTTTTCTTCGGCACGCCGACGTTGATCGACACCTTACATCGGGGTACCTTCGATATTATTTCCAACCTAGAACCTGATGGTGGTGAAAATTTTCACGCTCCAGACCTTCTCTCGCATTCTCCCCTGATGCGAAAATATCGTCGAATGTGTTTCGGTTTCTATGCCCCCGTAGATAAAGAATGGCTGAAAAAAAAAAGGATCGCGATAAAAGAAACATTGTATGTTTTTGTAAAAGCGGCTGATGTCCTGCTTGAAATGCACAAGTGTCTAATGAGTGAACCACCATAGCTGAGTATATCTAGACCTACATGTCAAATAGGTATTTGTTGGTTTTGTTCTCTTCTTCCCCCCTCCCCCTCGCACCAAAAGTAAAAATCATCTATTCGGCTCGATACCAACCGAAATCATTCACATTTGATTAATGGTTTTCGATCGGTGTATGGCGGATTTGTTATCTATGAATGGGGTCTGACCTTGGTCAAAATTTCATTGATGCTCAAATTGAGGGAAGGAGCTGATATGGGAGGCTATAGTTACGAAAATTTTTTTTCGTTTTTAAACCAAACTGTAGAGAATTATAAGTTGCCTAACGTATCCAAAAATTAGTATCTTACATTAATTAGGAGGGGAGAGGAAGGGCTTTCCCTTTTTGACTTTGAAAAACGTTGTTCCACGTATATCTCCTCTCCGAATTAAGATACAGGGTTGGAATTTAGCAAATGCATTTAGTGGGGGCGTCTGAGCTGTGCTTTTTGAAAGTTTAGACTGGAACATTGTATCTCCCTCACAGCTGAGAAAAAGTTATTTTGACACGGATATGCTTTATGGCCTGTGAGGAGAGGGGGGGGGGTTATTCGATGAAAATTATCACATTATTGTAAACTTTTTTTTGTGTTGCCAATCGTAATGATTTTTCTTCAAATTTCCCGAGGAATTTTTGAAATTGGAGTTTTCTATTTTTTCGTAATTTTTGATCGGTTTTTCTATAATTTAGGTCAATTTTTACCCATTTTCCAACTTTTTTTTTTTGATTTTTGATCAATTTTTTGTACTTTTTGTCTTTTCCCCATTTTTTGTTACACTTTTACCCAATTTTCGATAGTTTTCAACGATTTTTTTCATAGTAGAGGTCAATTTTTACCCATTTTTCAGATATTTTTTAATTGTTTGTAATTAATTTTCCGCGTATTTTACCAAGTTTTATCAAATTTTTACTGAATTTTCGATTTTTTTTATGTTTTGTTTTTTTTATATTTTAGTTCAATTTTCATCCATTTTCATCAATTTTTCGTTTTTTTTTTCACTTTTTAACCTATTTTTATTGATTTCTACTCAATTTTTGATGATTTTTAATGATTTTATCTCATATTTTACGTGAATTTCCGCCTGATTCTCGTTTTTTAATCGATTTTCTGCATTTTTAATCCAATTTTTATCAAACTTTCATTCAATTTTTGATGATTATCAACAATTTTTACGTATTATTGGTCAATTTTCTGCATTTTTTGCCCATTTTTATCAAATTTTTACACAATTTTTGATTATTTTTAACGATTTTTTTCATATTTTATAGCAATTTTCAACTATTTATTGATATTTTTTCTTGATTTTTCTGACGAATTTTCTTCACGTTTTTGTTCACTTTTCACGCAGCTTCATCTACTTTTCGTGATTTTTGACCAACTTTTCGCTCTTGTTACCCATTTTTATTAGATTTTTACGCAGTTTTCGATGATTCTTGACAACTTTTTTATAATTTTGAATAAATTTTCATCCTGTTTTCAGCCTTTTTTTTAAAAATTCCCATTTTTATCGAGGCTCCCTAATTTTCTTCGTTTTTTACGCAGTTTTTGGTAGTTTTTAACGATTTTTTTTGCATATTTTAGGTTAATTTTTACACATTTCCCATCGTTTGTTTGTGATTTTCGATCAATGTTCTGCACTTTTTACCCATTAAAGACAGGTTATTAGGCACTTTTCGATATTTCTGAACGACATTTCTCATATTTCAGGTCAATTTTCACCCATTTTAGTCAAATTTTTTAAATTTTCATCGTTTTTTTTTTTTTTTTTTTTTTGTAATTCGAATGAATTTTTATCTATTTCTCAATATTTTTTCGTATTTATCGATCAATTATCTGCACTTTTTACCCATCTTTGTCAATTTATACCCATTTTACAATTATTTTCTACGATGTTTTTCATTATTAAGGTCAATTTTAATCCATTTGATCAATTTTCTGCACTTTTCCCCCATTTTTATCAAATTTTTACCTGATGACTTTCTCATATTTTAGCTCGATTTTCATTCATTTTTTTAACATTTTTTCTTGATTTGTGATCAATTTTTTACCCCTTTTACCCCTTTTACCCAAGTATCAGAAACAATTTATGCTGTAATAGGAAAATGATTGAAAACCCATCATAGGCACATTTTTGATGTTAGCCTTTCATACATACTTCTGAATCCCCTCCCCCACCCCCCTCCCCGACTACAGTGAACTACATCGGAAGATTATTGTTATAAATCAAAAGCATTTCAAATTCTAATTTTTAATAAATCTTGCAAAGTGAAGGAATGCTAACGATACACTTTAACATTCTCGTAAGGGCTTACTCAGCATATTTTAACACTTGACCGGTCGTTTAAGTTTCAGACTCTTCTATTAATTAGAACAGGCCGCATTCGAGGAGGTAGTGGTTTTTTCATATTTCGTCAAGTTATTGTTTTCTGAATATAATGCTCTTGTCAGGGTTGGACGGAATGTTTGGGACACCCCAGAAAAATCTGAGAGGGATGAAAAACACATATTAGAGCCTATGCTCCGAGTGTTCTAGTTGCCACTAATGTGTCTCTGCCCACCTGAATAATTCCGGTGGTTGCCACATTCTCGCATAGATCGAGTCCAGTCGATTCGTATCGAATGTTTGAATTTCTGCAAATTTATTTTGTATAGAGTTGGAGTTTCTTGAATGGTCATAACTGTCCTTTTTTTTTGCCAAGTATCCACTTGTTGTAATAGAACAATCCACATAAGTGATAACCGATAGCCAGAATATTTTGGGTAACTAAAATTGGTATAAAACAAAAACGAATGAAAAGGGTTTAGAAAAAAAAATCTGTATGCAGGCAAAAGTAGTAGTTAGGCTAGGTACTAGGTAGATATTCGAAGACAACACGTAACATGGAAACAAAATCATCTCCAAATTAACCCCTAAAAACGTAAAAATGGATGCACCCTTCGTCGACGTGGAACTGTTCTCTGTCTCTGTCTCTCTCTCGGTGTGCGCAATTATACACGGTGACGACGGTAGTCGGTTCACCGTGTGCTACGCTAATGTATTTCCTGTCAGCCATTGCCAATGATACAATAGATATAGTCTATACCGCACCTCGCCGTTTCTCAGGCAAATGACAGAAGGGTTTGTCGCCCTCACTCAGCCCTGCAGCGACGACTACGGTGATATGAGTCACCACCTTTTTTCCCTTTGGCACGCTCACGTTACTTTTAACCGAGGGATTATCATTTGCCCCTGTGCTTAAAAAGATGTAAAGGTAGCTCCTGCTTTGATAGAATTGTCGTCGAAAGGGTCTTGGTGGACGGTGATTCGGAAACGACGCGATGCGAGATTCGCTCCGTGTGGCGCTGGGTACTGGCTGCCTGGCTATGCTTACCCATGTACTGCATCAGACGCTTCGCCCGCGCCGCAATGTTTCTTAATGCGTCGCGAACTACACGCTTCATTATTTCCCGACAAAATGGTAGCGGTAGCTTTTTTGACAGTAATGAATAAGGTAATTCGTTTAGAGACGATCGAATTAAAGACTTTTTATGACTCGGATGCTAAAAATGCGAATACGAATGTTTGTCGAGGTTAGGTAATTCTTTTTCTTTCGCAATTGTATTCGAGCAGCTTCCGGTCGCCGTACGGTACGCACGGTGGTAGATTTTGTTTCGCTGTGATGAATGCTCCATATAATGGTGTAGATTTTTGGGAAATATAGACCTATACGAGTTATATTTTTTTTACATGTATCTATACGCATGCTTGTAAGGTACGGTACGTACGATCGTTGTAAAGAAGAAAGATTTTTCATCTGAAAAATTGTACAACAGTCGTTATTTCTTATATGTGTATACTTATTTTCTGTGTAGCGTATTCTTTTTCGACTTATAGTATCTGTCACGATCGATGGCAGTATTTTTTCCCTTTAATCATCTTATTAGTAACGCTATTGCGTTTGATAATCGCCATTAACCGTTTTACGGGTGTGTTTTGTCGTTTTGTTTAATATTTCGCTGTAATTTAATGCGCTTCATTTATTTTATTAACGTTTCATTTGTTCTTCATTATACGAATATACGTTCAATTACGTGATGAGTTTTTCCTACGCTACGCTGATATCGGTCAGACTAAAATCGAGCCCAAGATCCGGACTCCGCGCTGTAGTAAAGTACCTAGACCTACTATGATTGAGTTTGAAAATTACCGAAGGTTTGTCTGAAAGCTGCAGTAATATGATTAGTGTACCGATGACAAGAATTTATCGCCTGCAGTACCATCAACTAGACAACTCTCGGTAATGGGGAATAGCTTATATCGTGATAGAGAAGTACGAGCACGAAGTGGTTCAAGGTGTCTGCCAATGTCGGATCTTGTAGCCCTTTTCTTTTGCTTTCGCGTGTATTCGAAATTTACCCTTCTTGTTAGTAATAACAAAAGTGTTTACTCATTTACGAGAGAAATCTGTACGCTGTTCAGTGGATAGTTTGATGTGACAAAGTGGAGCAGGAAATGGCGGCAAAATTTGGAAAAATAATCTTTATGATGATTGGAAATTCCATTTTTTTTTCTTATAAATTTTGTCCGGCAGTATTTAGCTTATTACTTTTTCCCCCTTATTTTGAAGAATTTATTGTAACGTAGAAATAGGATTATCAAGTCCAGAAAAATTGTGTAAATAACTCAAATATCTCTAAAAATGAAGTCTTTGATAATTAAAACATCATTTTTGCCAAAATTTTCATCTTACGCTTCACGCGAGCTTATGTATTTTTGAAAACTGCGTTGAATTTTGGTACCCTTAGGCGTCGGAAATTTGAATCCAGCTCCAAGTTGGTCAATTAGAATAACGACAAAACACTAATAACCCTACCTTTTCCTTACTCCAGCACAAGTCCAGATTTCATCTGTGATGTTTTTTAACATTCTGCATTTTGAAAAATTGCTTGATATTTTTTTTTATAACGCTCAAACTTTTTCATCAAGCCTAATCCGATTGCTGATGGTTCAGATCTGTTAATACTTGATCTTTAGAGCTTTAGAGGTTGATTGTCCGCAGATACTTGACTATCAACACCTGATGGTCAACAGTGGACTGTCAAGAGTTGGCCAACAATAGTGGACCATCAACAACCGGGTCATCTAGAATTGGACAGTCAACTTTTGATGGTCCATATCCATCAATACTTGACTATCAACGCTTGATAGTCAACAGTGGACTGTCAAGATTTGACCAACAATTGTGACCCATCACCATCCACACCATCAAGAGTTGGACAGTCAGCTTTTGATGGTCCAGATCCATCAACAGTTGATCAACAATGGTGGACTATTGACATCCGCACCATCAAGAGTTGGACAGTCAACTTTTGATGGTACAGATCCATCAACAAAACAGTCAACTGAGACTTTCAAGAGTTGACCAACAATGGGGACAGTCAGTTTTTGATGGTACAGATTGGTCAACAGTTAATGACCAACAGTGGCCTGTCAAGCGTTGACTATCAATAGTGAACCTTGATAATACGGACTGTCAAATCTTGACTATCAGTTTGACTGTTAAGAAAAGAAATGCGAAGCAGATTTTCAAAATTCTTTGTTATCAATTCTCCGGTTCCAGCAAAAATCCAAATTTTATGCTGAGGGGTGGAAAAAAATCGTAATTTCTTTTTGACATTAAGAATTCTGAAAATTTCTTTGCATTCTTTTTGTATCATTCAACTTTTTTGTCAAACATAATCCAACTGCTGACGATCCAGATGTTAACAGACCAGAGCAGTTGATCATCAATGTCAAGCCTATCAACATCCAGGCCATCAAATTCTATACAATCTGGATTCTGATGGTCAACGGTTGATGGCCTCCTGTTGATGGTCAACTGTTGACGCTAAAATTGGTTACATGAATTCGATGTTTAACCCTCTCCCCTTCCTCATGGAAGAATTCTGCGCACTGGTCTGTGCATTTCCACAGACCTGCAGTAGAGCCCTATCCTTACAAAATCCCTAAAATTAAAATCGGAATTATTCAAGGTCTCTAGAAGAATGATGCAGGAAGAAATCTCATAGACAAGAGTTCGAAGAAGTTTAGGTAATACACAGCAAGTTGTGCACCTGTATCCGCATTTTATCTCGTTAACCCTTACTCCACTCTACCGTACCGCTGAATGATATCTGTTATGAATACAAGGTTTAGAGTGGGGAAGAGATTCGTCTCAGTTTCCATCCTTTCTTAAAATTATTAACGTTTTTTGAATTTTTTTTTCATCAGTTTTGTCGTGAAAATTCTGTAGAAATTTTACATCTTTTATATCATGTTCATATGTTGAATTAATATGTAGAGCAGTGGGGAGGGAAGATTTCAGATGTGAAACCAGCTGTTCTGGAATCAAACTTACTCGTTATAATCGTACTAGTGTAGTGTATGGCCCATTTTGATTCTTAATTGTTCGAAAATGGTAGGGGAGGAGGTAATTGGGGCAATGTAAAATTTTAAGAACAAAACATTTGTCCAAATTGTCGTTTTGAATAGTGAACCATGTACTAGGCAACTTCTGCAGCATTTTTCGTTATGTACAAAATTTGTCTATGTTGGTTTTTTGAAGGGGCTTATAAAATTCAAACGAATGTTGCTCCTTCAATAATGGAAATAGGCAAAATATGTACATAACAAAATTTGTAGGAAATTTTTTTTCCTATAAGGTCCGCCACTTAGTTTGGTAATCAGATTAAAATTCTGAAACTGCTCATTAGTTAAATTTTTAGATACCTGTACTGCAAAATCTCTGGGGGAAAAGGGCGAAGGAGGGGGGAGGGGTCAAACTATCGTAGTTAAACTCGCTTCTGCACGTACTACACATCTATGCGAATACCATTTCTTAACTGCATTACGTCTGTGACAGGTTATCATTTTATTGTGCTGTATACATAAAATCAAGGTACTCGAAATTAAAGCTGTACAGCGGACTGATTTAAATTCTAAATCGGCCATTTGGAAGTGCGAATTATAGGTCAAATTGCTTATCGTCGAGATGACCTTTTTTCACGACACTCGTACTGGTATACTCGTATGCGGAACAACAGCCAACGCTTTACCGGGTGTGTTTAAATTTCGCATCGGAATTATGTTAAAATGATGGTCCATTATCCGGCACACTCTCTTATTACGAAGAGAAATAAAGACGAAAAACGGCGCGCTATTGCGCTTCCGTAATGGGCTGCCGACTGCATTGATAAATATCCATTCGGCAACAAAGTAGTTTAATAATAAATAAAAAATGTTTTTATATTTGGGTCGGGAAATTTTCTAGATTTCTGGAATTGATAAGTTTTCATTTATTTTCGCAGAAAACTCATCCGGTAAATTACAGACAATTTCCCGGTTATCAACGGATCGGGTCGTGAGAGAGACACGTTCCGACTGCTGGCCTATACTTTTCAAATAAATTGACCACTTTGGCGGCTAATTTACCTCGGTTATGGGGGAAACCTTCGTCTCTCGTTTATATTTCCCTTTACACTGTAACAGTGTACAGTGTACATTACGTAATACCCTACTGACGTACGAAAATGATCCTTCCCTTCGTTTGTGTGTGTGTAACCCTTGCTCTGGTATTTTTCATTCCACCTTCGTCGTTTACGTTTTTATTTATTATATGGTCTGATGTGTGCGTGTGTATGTGTGTGTTTGTTTTCATTCCTATATCTTTGATGACAGTGTGCGTTTAACTTCTTTTGCATATTTTTAATAATTCCTGCCGATATGGTATACAAGTATAAAAATATAAAATTAATAAACTATAGTACCTGTATTCTGCGAGGGGTAAAAGAAAAAAAAAATCATCGAACTCGGTATTTTAATTAATCGCTAAATGTAGAAATATAGGTACAATGTCAAAGGCATACAGCTTTCTATGCGATATGATCCCCTCTCTAATTTCATTTGAATTTTTGGGGTGAAAGATAATAAGCACAAGTGTCGTAGGTACAGCGAGTGGTACCGGTCGGTGGTGGCGTTGCACCGCATCACCAGCATCGTGCTGAACAGCTCCCAACAATATGACTGGGAAAAAGAAAAATCGCCGTTCAAGTCGAAGTCCGAGAACAGGGTGCTCGAGCAGGGAAGTTAAAAATGGGCTAAAGAAAAAACTTTACTACGGAGAGGGTTGAAACAGCGTACAAAATGAATAACAAACGAGGACCGTAGCTGAAATATTTATTTTCTGGCACATTACACCTGCCTGTCACCGCCAAAAGCAATCACCAGTACATTTTTAAACTTCTTCAAGTTTTTTTTTTTTTTTCTCTCATTCGTTCGCGCACTAGATTGGCGTGTTTTTTTTTCTTCTTCTTCTCCTTTTTTTCGGTGTACTCGTGCTCGGTAGTGTAGAGAGAAGGTTGAGAAGGGTGCAGCCGGAGAAATTTCTATTCTGCTCACAAAGATGTAAGATTTTTGAATTGATTAGATAGCGCGAGTATAGTAAATAATACGAAAGAGTGTACGATGAGTGAAGAATCTGCTGACCGAACGACCGACCGACCGACGTACATGTACAAATCAATGCCCAGCGTATCGTACCAAGCAGATACTTACATGTTCTATTTATGGTATGTAATGTACGAGCGTATATATGTATGTGTATTAGATCTATTAAAAATTATATGAATTGAATCGATTGCGTGGAAGATTTCTTATATTGTACAATATATACGGTAACCATTGATAAAGCTATTTCATCCCTACTGGCTACTTTGGTATGTTTTTATTGACTGCCAAGCAGTACTTTCCATTAGTGTTTTATAAGAAAACTTTCCAACAGCGCGGTAAGAATTTCACCGAGAAATATCTTTTCACGATGACAAAAGCGTCGAATGAATCATGTGCTGCTTTTTCGTCTCTTTTTTTTTTTCCTCTTTCAAAGAAACGAGGGCGGAATTATCTTTCAATATGGACGGAACACTGGTACAGGTTTGGTCATTGTTGACGTTTTCCAAATAAACGTACCGGCTTCCGGTCATGGAAAATTCTAAACAGAGTTCCCTTTTCGCAAATGTTATCATTGTTTGCGGGGATAACGCAACGTTACCCTTCTAGGGCTTTTCTTTTGTTATGGTAATTGTGCTCTACCTTACCTATGTACCTTGGTACATGACTATATGAATCTGGTATTTTTTTTTTTTTTTTTTTTTTTTTTATACTTACTCTATCGTCGCATAGTGTCTCGTACATATACCGACATCCGTTCGTGTTACCGTGTTTGGAAAAGTTAAATCTTTTTAACGAATGTTATTTATGTGCGAGATGATAAGATTTATTATGCGATGAATACGGAATGTGACCACCGCGCGTCATTTTTTTTTTTACCATTTATTACTTACCATTTTTTATTTTTTCCAAAAAAAACTAGAGACCGGGAAATGAATAATCTAATTTGTGGTTTTTGTGTGTACGACGAAGTATGTGTTATTTTCAAGTGCTACCTTTTTTTTTTTTTCAAATTATTGTGAATTGACCTTTAGGGAAGCTGAAGTGTTTCTCGTTTATTTTGCGAATCTGCATTTTTTTTTGGGTGTATTTCGTAAAGGGGGGAGATGTTTGTTAAATTATTGAAAATGTTTATAATTTTTCATCTTTGATTGGCGAGAGGTGTGAGAGTGATAAGGGTTCATATCGTCATTCTTGATATAAGATTCTTGTCCGTGTAACTCTGCTTTCTATCCTAAAAGAGCGTAGCTAGGTAAGTGAAGTGAATCGGTCTTTGGATGAAATTTCCAAGCTGTTTGATTGAAGTTGGTCCTCAACTTTTAGAAACTCGCCGGTAAAAATATTCAGATATCAGCCACTCTCATCCCTACCAGTTGTTCTTAAAATACTAGTTCTGCTTGTAAATTTTCATAATTTGTAATTCTCGACCGAATTATTTCAAACTTGCAGAGAAAATAGATCATACGAAGAGCCATTCTTAAAAATTTTTTTGAATTTTTTTGAATATTTCTTTGCGCAAAAATTCTCCAGTTTTGAGATTTCAAAGCAGAATATGTTTATGTTTTTACTGAGCAAGTGCAACGAAAAAAATATATGTTGAGTAGTACAATTATACCTATAATATATTTTTTTTACAATTTCTTTTTCATTGTACTTGACCTTCAAAAATGCCAAAAAAAAAACTTTAAATATTTTTACCCTTTTTCGCTGTTTAAACTTAGTTGTTGTGATCAGATATTTTTTTCTCATAAAATATACGTTGAATTTCTTTTTACGTAGGTAATTAACCCACTTCTTGCTTGAATTTATTCGTTTTTATCACTTATGATTTTTTTCTCTTAAAACACGATTCAATGATTAAAAAATTCAAAGAAGCTCATCCAACGTAATTTAATCTACCGAATAAGAATGTGAGAAAATATTCTAAACAATTTTTTAACATTTTCAAGAAATAACCGTAGCTACTACAAATTTGAAAAAAATCAATCATGAATTTTTGATTATAAATATTTACGAGCATAACTCGACATTGGGATCTTGTTGATTATTTCAAATTTTTAAAGATTTTTTTTTCAATAAAGCTTCGTATTAAATTACTATTAAAAAAATTTCAGAAATGATCCTCTACTCATTGGTACGAGTACGGAAGGAGAAAAGGAAGATAAAATGTGATTGTTTTTCACTCCCTCTTCTCCCTCTCCTCTGGCCATTTTTCACAACATGGAAATTTATTTTAAAATAGTAAAATAAAATACTTGGTTTTGGAACTCGGAGATGTTCTTATTTGGTAGAAAAAATTATTGTTAACACTCTCCCTTTTCCCCCACACTTACAGTATTTGTTGTTACTTTACTGCCAGCAGTAGCATGGGCGTTTTAATTTTAAGGTGTGTTAATTTTCGTAGAATCAAAGGCAGATTTAAGGGAGAGAGGCCCGAGAGGTCTAAGCTCTTCCAAATCTTGAATTAGTATCCCCTCCCCCCCCTCTTAGAAAGTTTTTCTGCGTATGATGAATACCTAACAAATGTCTTTTTTTTTTAAATTTCGTCCCAGCTTCGCTCGAACATTCATACATTTCCATTTCAAACCGAAAATTAATCATCCAAGCACCCCCTTCCCATAACAAAAACATTTTTTTAATTTTCATTTCATCTATTTTGTTTACCATCCTGTGTGCTTAGCCCCCCTCCACCCCTCCCCCAATCACTAATCAGTGAAAAGGATAGGGGAGTGTAATGGAGCTAAAAAGTCGACATCACCAAAAAGCACATCTAGGACCTATACCTAAATCTGCATATCAAATTTCAACTTTCTGGCTCAATTCGAAAGGGAAGTTATGCGAGGAATAAACTCCAAAAATAAGAAAAACCGACCAAAAAATATTTTCGGGGCAATCGGGGGTGCTGTGAGGCTGAAAAGTTGAAAATACCAAAGGTCACATCTAAAACCTTTGCCAAATGCACATACCAAATTTCAACTTCCTAGCTCAATTTGGAGGAGAAATAGGAGAGGAATAGCCCTTTTTCAAGGTCAAAAAGGGGGGAAGTTCTCATATTTCCTCTCCTAATTGACCTAGTAGACTAATTTGCGCCCAAGTTACACAACTTTGGACTGTCTATCGATTGGCTTCGAAAAAAACGATTTTGGCAATTTTAGGCGCTCGGCGCCCCCTTCCCCAAATTTAGGCACAACTTAATTTTGACCCGAAGTTATCTATTTGTTGGATATTAGATTTCTTCCAAAGTCAGGAGGTAGCTCAGCTGCTTCACAGTAGATACTATCTATAGGAGAGGAAGGTAGAGCTCCAATACATATACGTAATGCTAATAATTGACAAAGTTTTTTCGGAAACTTTTTTAAAAGCTGGACAACCGTATTCGAGTTTGCTACGGATCAAAGATCTATAAATTTGTAATAGACGATTTCGGGAGGGGTTATGATTTGGATTTTTTATTATTTTAAGAAGAATTAAAGTTTTCATCAAGTCCTGCTTAATTTGGAGGAAATAAGGAGTCCACTTGAGTCTTCTATCAAATGTTAATCTAAGGAATTTGGTTGACGATTCGATTTGTAGGATCTGTCTATTTAAACTTAAAGTGGGTTGTTGAAATTTATTTTTTTTTTGTAAAGATAACACCGTGAGTTTTTGATTTCGAAAATGATAGGCCAT
>FIZR01014478.1:0-19626 GCA_900060175.1 Ferrisia virgata | reverse complement strand
ACTGGAATGATATCAGTGGACTTATTTTATGATTTTAAGTTGAAATGTTGAGAAAAATTAGAGATGTTATTAGTGGACCGTCAACAGTGTGACGTCATCATTGGACTGACATCAGTGGACAGATTTTTATGGCCTGAAGTGACATTAATGGACTTATTTTATAAAGCATTGATTTTATGGTTTTAGTTGAAATTTTAAGGAAAATAAGAGATGTTATTAGTGGACTGACATCAATGGACAGATTTTTATGGTCTGGAATGTCATCAGTGGACTTATTTTATGAAGGATTGATTATATGATTTTGAGTTGAAATGTCTTTGTCCGTTGACCCGCTAATAGTTAAATTAAGCAAGGAAGTTAAAATTCGATATGTACATTTAGTAAAGGCCTTAGGTGTGCTTTCTGAGAGTCTCGACTTTTCAGCCTCATTGCACCTCCTCACAGCCCTTAAAATGTAGTTTTATGCACGATTTTCCTTATTTTTTGAGTTTTTTCCTCGTATAATTCCTTAGAGAAATCAGTGATTGTTTTGTTTTTTTTCTAAATTTTTTGCGCAAATGAGTGTTTCAACGAAATTTTCGACCACATTTTGCGATATAAAATTTCACGACGAACAAATTTCCTTGTAACTAAATTATGCGTGAAATGCATAGTTTCGAAAATAAACGCAAAAAACAAAATTTTTGGAAATTTGTTTGCATTTTTGCAAAAAAATTAAACGTTACTTTTAGTAGCGGGTACATGTTAAAATACATATTTTGAAAACAAAATTTACTGTCATCCTTTTGGTACAAAACTGTAGAAATAAAAAATTTTTTTCTGAAAATCATTCCGGCAGATCCTTGACCTTTCTGTACATTGTTATGTACTTCAAAATTTTTCCTAAGATACTCCCTCAAAATGAACGGCTCTTTAAATACCCAATTTTTTCGTTGTTATGGACGGGCGGGGTGGGGATGGTTTTAACGCTCAACATAATTTTCAAGGGTCGTCCAACAATATCTGGTTGCTTATTCCAAAATTAAAGAACATTGGCATTTTAGTATTTTTATTTCCTGTGCGTAGGAGAAGAGTGGGGAGTGTACTGTTTTATGATAAATATCTACGTATTTAATATTCGTTAAATCAGTGATTAAACATTTTTACGTGTATGTAAGTTACTTATTTTGGAAATAAAATTACATTTATGTGGTGAATTAATTCAAGTATATCCTTTCCACTTTTATCGATCTTTTTTCATTCCATACTTCGCTTATGGTTGGACTTCACTTTCAGTTGGTAAATTTCCCAACGTGCTATTATGAGATACTCGAAAATAAGATGGACTCTTTCAAGTTCCTCAAATTGGTACCAGGTTTACTTTTTTTCGATCTATACGAAATTTATGTATAGTTTCATCTATCGGTGGAAGCAATTCAGTTATCAAACACTTGATATAACTTTGGTTTTTCAGTCTCTAGGTCTGTGTCTAAAAATAAAACTCAAAGTAAATACCAATTCAGTATAAATTTATAAATAACGAAAACAATTTTGGCTGGTGCTACTCACCGGATGCTTTTCTGTCTTCTTTGAATAAAAATGAAGCTTTGGGTAGTATTTTAGCTTTGACTTTTTTTTTTAGTTTATCTTTATATTTTTTTTTGGAACTAAGCGTCGCACGACTGGGCTGTTTATACACTGGTTTCAACAACTTGAACAGCAAAGACGATAAGTGCTTCTTTGACCCAAAGTAATAATTATTGTTCGGCTTGAAAGTATCTTCTGGAGATATGGTAATCATTGATGAAGATGAACTCGCATTCGTGCTGTTGGATAAAATATTGTATGATCTGGAGGACGAATCGTTTTCCAAGTGATTGTCGAATGAAGAACTCGCTGCAATCGATTTGGAAATTTTATTGGTGTCGATTGGAGCAGCGCAACAGGATGGAAAAATCTGTAGAATAACATGTTGGGAAGAATAATTTACAAAGCTGGACCAGTTAAGCGCATATGTTAGCGAGCATACGTTGGAAAAAAGGATATGAACAAGTTTTGAACGTGCTTACCAAGAAAAAAATCACCAAAATTGGAGTTGATTTGAAACACATCGTACTGATTGAATTACACAATTTATGTTTATAGATGCGATAGTGTTTACTCGTTACAATTATTGTATTATATGTGGCGTTTTCTATAAAATTTGCGCCGAATAAATAGTGAAATGTACCTAGATTATTTTCAATTAACATACGTCATGTTATTTTGAATTGTGATGTATTATCGATGATTTATGAACCTGTTATAATTATTTGGTGAATTGTAAAATATACTTTAATGGTCGCCGCCTTAATGAAAGTGGAATAGTTATACAAATAAATTGCTCTTTGAAAATATTTTATTTATTTCACGCGAGTTCATTTATTTGAAATTTTGACATTTTAGTGAAAGCTATATATGAATTATATGCAGTCGACTGTACGCAGTTGTAAACTTCTATATTACATACTTACACACTAATAGCGTTCACCTATTTACTATTTGTATGGTCATAGTTTCGTAGTTATATTCGCGTATGTATTTCATTTATAGCTGATTAATTTTCACTGGTTTCCCATTTAAAGTTTCAATATTAAAATGTTGGTGTTTGGCTGAAAACCTTTGATTTCTATATCTTGGAAAATAAATGACGTTGAAAGTTTAGTTTCCTATGTACTTATCAGAAACCTGAAAATAAGCTATTCTTTCTCTGAAATACCTATTGTAGATTTTTTTTAAAATCCGCATCATGGTTCAGGATGTGCTTTGATTATCTGTTGTTGAACATCGTTCATCGCTGCGAATAATAATCATATAAGTCTCGAGATTGAATTTTTTGCTAGATATGATTCATAGATTCGCATACGTAACGTAGGAGATTATACGTATATCATCTTGTAAAGTTGACCATGTAAACGATGTCAAGATCTTTATGGAATGTGATAGATTATGCATGTGCAGCGTGCACTTATTTCATTACCGTTTAGTCAAAGTCGAAGTGCTCCTGAAGAAAAAAATCCAACTAAATCAGAATCATTATGGTAGACTATGGGTTCCTTAATTAGACCGTATATGCAGTAATTTGAAAGAAAGCATATTAGATCATAATACCTGTAAAATTAACCCACTTGGTTAAAATTTCGGCAGTAAAAAATTTAATTTTTGAATTTTTTAAAATTAAAAATTTTGTCTCTCAAATTGCAATAGAATTATTGTGTCCGTTCACTCGGAATGTAAAAATAAATTTGACGATTTATTGTGATTTTCGTAACATATTACAATCATGAGCATCGCAATCAGCATTGAGGATGAGAAGAGTTCAATGGGGTTGAAAAGTCAAAACCACCAAAAATCGTATCTAGCGTCTTTATTGACTCTACATACCTAATTTTAACTTCCTAGCCCAATTTGGTGAGGAGTTATGGGAAGAACAAACATTGGAAATTAGAAAAAACGACCAAAAAACCACAAATTCAGGACTATGAAGGGGTGAAATGGGCCTGAACAGTCGAGACCTCTAAAAGAGTCATTTAGGGCTCCTACTTAATGTACATACCTAATTTCAAGTTCTTAGCTCATTTTGGTGGGGAGATAGGGGAGGAGCAGCTCTTTTTCAAGGTCAAAAATGAGGAAAACCCTTATATCTCTCCTCCTAATTAACCTATGAAGTTTATTGTAGGATATGTTTTACAGCTTTGGATTCACGATCGATTGAATCAAAAAAGAACAATTTTGGTGTTTTTGGCCGCTCAGCACCTCCTCCCCCAAAATGCGGCAAAACTGAATTTTGATCCAGGGTCATCACCCTTCATATATATATCTAATCCACCGCCAATCTGAGCCGATTGACTTAATTGGAGCTATTTTGGTCAGTATCGAGCTGAGTAAATGATAAAATAAATATCTGACATGACCAAAAATTGTCTTCATGATCTTCTAGTATCCCGAAACGGATTTTGTTGGTATCCCCTCCTCCAACCATCGTTGGTTGATAGATTGTAATAGCCTGGTTTTCATTGACGAAATAGAAAATCAGGTTAAAAATAAGCGTGGTGCCATTTTTTCAACCTCCTCCCCTCCCAAATATTCACCGCTCTTTTTTAAAAATGCATATATCTCCCTTTATGCTGGTTCTACAAAAAAAATTTTCAAGTAAAAGTTTTTTCTTCAAGGCTTCTGTATATTTTTGATTATTACCAAAATTCCATATGGAACAATCATTAGGCTCCAAATTTCAAAAAATTACTCACAGAAATACCCAAAATTAAATTACTGTCTTTTTTTGTGAAAAATATCAAAGATACCGCAACATTTATGGTAACAAAAATATTCAGTTTAAAAGTTTATGCTTGAAAACTTCATCTTCGTTTCCTACCCCTCAACTCCTTCTAGAAGCTACCCCCTCCTCACCTTGAAAAATTGATTTTTTTTTAACAAAACATCTGTAAATGGAATAAGCTAGTCAAAAAACCCAAAATTCGAGTTTTCAGTTGTTGAAGTTGATTTGGATGCCATCGAATAGTTAAAACCTTTTTCAATCTCTTGCCGATCTGATACACCCAAAATTTGTAAAGTGAGTACAGTTTTTAGGCTGTAAAATGATATTTTGAACTAGTTTTCTATCATTTATTCGTATAAGGTAAAATTAACTTTGTTGTCAATTTTTTATCAAATTTTCACATCTCTTGAGCTGTGAAATGACATCCATTCTCATGTTATAATGTATTTCCTCGAAATATTTGGATTCTGCCTGCACATGTGTGCCTTACCTGTGCATTTTTGCATGAATAAAGTTTATACCTACAGCTTGCATAATGAAATTCATATACTGTTTGAACTTACCGCAAATAAAATGGAGAACATCCAAGCTTTTCTGCCGTACATCTTCGTATAGCAGTTTACAAAACGTCTAATTACACGTATTTAACGATTTTGTTTGTATGCTTCTGTTCTGTGAACAGCTTTAAATATGTGACTATTTCTTAATTACGTTTGCGAATTAAATAGCCGATTTAGTTGAATTTTGTCAATTTATTGCTATCAGATGAAGGTGAAATGGATATATTATTCAAACAAATTGGCACATTAATGCTCCTTTTTTTTTTTTTTTTTTATTTCATGGTGCTTGTACATTAGCCGAATATTTTCCACGTATGCGGTCTCAATCAATTATACGTGTCAGTTGTATAATCGTCTTTGACATTATGGGTATTGTCTTGTACGTGTAATATACCTCAAGATGAGAAAAATAACAAAAAAAAATATACCTGCTTGAGGTTTTAATAAAATTTACGAAATGAAGGTAATTCAATTCAAGTTGAAATCCCATGATAGGAAAATTTTGTACCTTCTAATGATGGATGGCGAACAAACTGGGTTATGCAATTTTCATCAAGCATGATTTTTCTGGTTTGTAATGATTTAAACTTCTGTGGACATTTTTATTGAAAGTTGAAATGAAAACTTATCAATAGATGATACGAAAAAGCACGTCGTTTCTGCTTCCAACCTGATTAGAACTAGCACAGGAAGAAGTGATTCGGCGGAGGAGGGGGGGGGGGCTTGAAAAATTTCAAACAAGCACTAACGAAGCAAAAACAAATGATCTACTCATCTAATCGACAGTGGTGGAAGTGCTGAGGAAATATACCTGACACGAAATAAAAATTTTAACAAGCGTATTACAATAAATACAAGCAGAGAAAATAATATATAATTGTTTAGAAAAATGAAACAATATTGTTACTTGATTTAAGTAGAATAAAACAGAAAAGAATGTTTACGTGCCATGAAAATAGAATTGTTTTGATTAAAGTTAGAATTCTAAAACCTTCGAGTTAGAATTTTTTCTCATAAGATACTCGAAAGTAGAATCCAAAAAAAAAAAAAAAAAAACGACCAAAAAGCTATATTTTCAGAGCAGTGGAGAATGTGCAATCAGGTTGCAAAGTCGCGATTCCCAAAAAGCACATCTAAGACCCCTACTAAATGTACATACCAAATTTCAAAGCTCAATTTGGAGGGGAATCAGTCGAGGAATAAAAAATAAAAAATACTGGCCAAAAAATCACAATTTTGGGGCTGTGAGCGGGTGCGATTAGACTGAGAAGTCGAGACGCCAAAAAGACACATTTGGGAACCTTACTAAATCTACATACAAAATTACAACTTCTTAGCTCAGTGTGGAGCCGAACTATGCGAAGAACAAACTCAAAATGTTAGAAAATTCGCCAAAAACACATTTCTGGGCTGTTAGGAGGCACAAGGATCTGAAAAGTCGAAACTCCCAAAAAGCAAATCTATGGCCCATATTAAATCTACATATCAAATTTCAGCTTCCCAGCTCAATTTAGAGGGGTGATAGGGAAGGAAAAGTCATTTTATAAGATGAAAAATGGTAAAACCACCCATATATTTCCTCCTAATTGACCTAGAAGGCTGATTTTTGGATATGTTATACAGCTTTAGATTCTTTATTGGTTGACCCAAAAATGAACAATTTTTGTAGTTTTGATTCTTCAGCACCTTCTCTCCCAAATTTGGGCATAACTAACTTTCGACCCGAGATCGTCCCCACTCACATATATCTAATTCACCACTAAACTGAGCCTATTGACTGAATGAGAGCCATTGTGGTTTGTATCAAGTAGAATAAATGATTTTAATCGTGGTGGGGGGGGGGGATAAATATCAATAACTAACATGGTCCGACTCCCAAGCGGATTCCGCTTTAGATCGATAGACTGTATTAGCCTAGTTTTCATTGACAATATGACGTAGAAAATCGGGCTGAAATTCAAGTTGAAAAATTCAGATTTTTGAATGTCTTCAATGAAGAACGAAAAGAGACAAGTTTTGCCGGCTCAACAAAAAATTTTGATGGAGGGCCCCAGACACTTGATTTGTATTCAGGTTTGAAATTTCTCTCGATGGGTCTGCACTACGATGGTTAAATATATGTCAATAATATGTAATTTGAAAACGATAACATTTTACCTCACATCTCAGCTAAATAGGTACTTTGTAATGATTAATTAATTTTTCCTTAAATTTAACTTTTATCCCTTCGAATTGTTCGGCGGATTTATGACTCTTCCGCAAGGTTAAAATTTTACACAACCATTAATCAAAATGCTGGTAACAATCACGTAAAAAATTGTAATTTATGTTACGTAATGAAGAATTTGTACTCATATTTTCAATCACATTGCTGCATGCCATTTTTCTATTCTATAGAAATGGTTCCTTTATCATGATGTACATATAACGCGTCATTATCTTTCCGTTGTGGTAGTTCTAAACATAACGATGAGAATAAATTAGTTGTTGGACAATTTTTCAAATTCCCAAGGCATAAATTTATATAAAAATGACGCAGTAATGTCTTTCCGATCACTCACCAAATCTTCTGCTCACGCTTCTAAATAAGAAACTATTATTTCTGGGTTTTTTCACGATCTTTACATTTTTTGCAAGTCCATCTTGTTGGTCTTTGTTCCTGTCTCTGTAAGGAATTCTCGCTCTACTAGGTTGTTTATAATATGATGATTTTAAGAACCCATAGAATAATGATGACAACTGCCTCGTTGGCCAAAAGTAATAATTGTTCGATTCTGTTGTATTTTTTGAAGGTTCTATAGTTGATATTGATATTGGTATCGTATTAATGCTGTTGGATAATAAATTATTCGAATTCGACGATGCATTGTTTTCCAGACTTTTGTTTGAGGAAGAATTTACTTCAATTAGTTTAGGTATCTCTGTATCACAAATAGGACTCGCTAAACAGGATGAGGATACCTATGAAGCAAAACGTTTAAAAATTAATGTACGGAGTTTTTTTAAGTTATACTCTATAGTTTGAAAAATCTTGAAAATTTCAAATTCGAACATACCCCGTAAAGACACACCAATATTGAAATCGATCCGGACCACATCGTTCGCAGTACATTTGTGTAATGTATACCCAACGAATTTCATTCGTCGCGATTATCCTGAAGTGTTTGACAATTTATTTACAATTTTCACCAAATAAATAGTCTGCTTTATTAGGATTAATTTCAATTAAATTACGTAAATGAATTTTACAACAGACATTTGATGTCCTTGTTAATGGTTGGAAAAATTGCAAGCTATGCTTTATTCGTTGCCGCCTTTTGAAACTAGCATGGATATTATAAAACTCAATTATCGGTTAGAAATGGTTTTTTTTTTTTTTTTTCAATGAGATCTGAGTTGGTATAATTAATTGAAAAGTTGACACTCGAGTGACAGCGGTTTGAACTGTGTAGAGGCAATATTCTTGATGTATACTTGCGCAACTATTCACCTATTTAGCATATTTATTTACCAAGTTTCGTAATCATTTGTAAATTTTCATCAATTTTTAATTTCTACGTACATATTTTCAGGTGTAAGTTCTGATGATTACATGAGGTAAAGGACATCGAAATTACAAGATTATTAAAGTACTTGATACCCTTTCAATGTCTTCGTGTAAAAGTCGTGTAGAAAGAAGAGAACAATTTTAAATATTTTCGCAAATAATTTTTTGATAGTTCGAATAACGAATGATTTGAGGATTGCGAGAAAGGTTCATGACGAGGACCTGGCTAAAATTTGACTTTTTTAGGATCAATCGAAAAACACCCATGAATAATCCGTTTCTTTTGACAATAACGAGGAGTGTGAGAAATTTTGAGTTTGAAAATTCTTTGGTTCTTGCACATCAAACAACATTTCCGTCTTAGTTGAATTAAGAGCCCAAAATGTGGATTCGAAATTCAGTGAATGTCCTGGAATCCGGATCAGCTATTCGAAGCTTTCGACTCATCATTTCTCTTGGACTTCTTTGCAATCATCGAGAGAATGAACTTTGGTATGTGGCTGTTTATGACTCAAGTTTATCAATCTATCATTGATACAGGTTGGATTAAAAATTTGTTTTGGAAGCTTAGAAGATCATTAAGACTATTTTTGGATAAGGCCAATATTTATATTTATTTTTTATCGCCCCCACCCAAATACTAAAATAAATTGCTGGACTCGATACCGACAAAAACCTCTCAAATTCAGCTGTTAGGCTTAAGTTGGTGATGGATTAAAATATGTATGAACGGGGACGACCTCAGGTAGAAGTTCAGTCACGTCCAAATTAAGAGGAGAGCGGCTTGAGGGGCAAAATCCGCAAAAAAATTATTTGTATCAATTGATGGAGAGTCAAAAGTTATACAACGTACAGCAAAATCAACCCTATGCTTCACTTGGTTGGGGAGCATATAGGTTTTTCCCCTTTTGATCCCTTGAAACAAACCGGTTCCTCGTAATTACCATCAAGTAGATTTACCTAGTAGGTGCCCTAGACATGCATTTTAAACATTTCAGCTTTTCAGTCCCCTTGCAACCCTCCCCCCCTTATAACTCTAAAAATGGTTTTGTTAGGATCGGTTTTGCTGTTTTTCAAGTTTGTCCCACTCCTATCTCCCTTTCAAATTGAACTAGAGGATTAAATTTGGTATATAAATTTAGTAAGGATCCGTGATGTCTTTCAAGGATCATAGCCTCAAAAAATGTGAGGTTTTTTAAAACATTTTTCGAGTTTGTTCTTCGCATGTCTCTCTTTCAAAGGCTGTTTAGCTGTAGGAAGGTGAGGAGGACGATTTGCGCTTGGGGTCTTAGAATTCAAATCTTTTAAGATACTATTTAGGCGCTGGTAAAATATGATTTTTAAGCGTTTTCACGATTTTTCGTCTCGTCATTGAGGGAGGTGAGGCAGTGAAAAATTTCCTTTCGGTGGATTTTTACAATTATTATTTTTCCTTCGCGAATTTTGGATCAAATTTTTTTTCGAACTTGGTATGAAAGTGAAGCTACTTAAGGGAAGTGTTGTAGAATGTTTTCAGATTTTTCGAACTTCTCAAGTTATCAGAAGTATTTTACACCTACAATTTAAGTGAAAAGTTTTTTTCGATTGGAGGCCCCCTCTACAGCCCTTAAATCCATTTTTTTCGTTCGTTCAATATCAAAATATCGACTAAATAATTCCCATTTTTGAAGGCTATAGAGGGGGCCATCGCCCATCGCTCCAAATTTTTTTTTTTAATATAGGTAGTGTAAAATACTCTTAAGAACTGAAAACACTTTTTCGAGTTTCCAACGCAAAAATGGGAGCCTAAAAGCCCTGTCAATGCTTTCAACGCCTATTTCAAGATCAAACTAAAGATTCAAAAAATTTGAAAAAATTCCGCAACCCCCCCCCCCCGACTTCCTCTAGGTACTTTCACTTTCATATCAAGTTGGGTAAAAATCAGTCACAAATTCGCGAAGAAAAAAAAATTGATCCACCTCCCAGTGACGAGATAAAAAAATCGAGAATACGCTTAAAACTCATCTTATATCAGTGCCTAAGTCGTCTTTTGAAAAATTTGAATTCCGAGATCCAAGTGCAAATCGTCCTTCTTATCCTTGCCATAGCCTTGAGTCGCAGATTTTTCTAAAATTTGAATCTGAATGTAAATCTATCTGGCAACGTTTATCTCTCTTTTCTTATTTTTTCCCCCCAAAAATTTTCATTCGTGGAGAAGCCTTGTGAAATACCCTGGATTTGGTATTCCTTTCGAAAGAAATTCGTGCTAAAAAAATGCATCATTATTCATCTTCCCGATAGGCCTCTAAAGCAGCTCTCTTCCCCATTTTAGGGTAAATGTTTGTTGTCATTGGTGTCATTTTCACTTAAATCGAACCTTCTGTTCACAAATATTATACTCAATTTACCGCCAAATTTTGTTATTATTATTGTGATGGAAATTTGGAATTGCTCATTTCAGGAACAGATTCGGAAAAATCTTGACGTTTGGTGAAAAAATATTTTCAAGTGCAAGTTATTTGTAGTGCTTTTACTTCAAATTGTAATTGTTGATCATTGATTAAAATGGTCAAAATCAGAGATGGATAAGGAAAAATCTATAAAATTGGGATGAAAAATTTTTCCCGTTAATGTCGAATTGAAAAAATGAAAAAAAAAAAAAAAAAAACGACCAAAAAACTATATGTTTGGGACTGTGAAGGGGTGAAGTGGGGCTGAAAAGTCGAGACTCCTAAAAGACACATCTAGGACCCCTATTAAATAAATATACCTAATTTCAAGCGCCTAGCTCAATTTGTAGGTGAGTTATGTAAGGAACAGAATCAAAAAATTCCAAAAATGAGAAAAATCGAATAAAAAACACTTTTTTGGGAGGGTGAGGGGGTGTAACGGATCTAAAAAGTTGGAATCGCAAAAAGGTACGTCTAGAACCCTTACTGAATATACATACTAAATTTCAAGTGCCTAGCTCGATTTGAAAGTGAGTTATACGAGGAACAAACCCAAAAGATACGAAAAATGAGAAAAACCTATCAAAAAACCACTTTTTTTGGGGTCTGTGAGGGGATGCAATTAAGCTAAAAAGACGGAACCTCCAAAAAACACATCTAGTGTCCCAACTAAATGTACATACCAAAATTCAATTTCCTAGCTTAATTTGGTGAGGAGATAGCGGAAGAACAGCACTTTTTCAAGGTCTATAAAGGGAAATACTCCCATATCTCCCCTCTTAATTGACTTAGGAGGTTGATTGTTGATTCTTTATTAATTGGCTGAAGAAGGGGCAATTTTCGCGTTTTTAACTCCTCATCACTCTCTCCCTAAAATTGGGGCATGTCTGAATTTTGACTCAAGTTCATCCCCACTCTTATATATCTAATCCACCACTAAGCTGAGTCGAAGGACCGAATTTGAGCGATTTTAGTCTGTATCGAGCGGAGTAAATGATTTTAATGTTGGCGGGAAAAACATATAAAAATAATAATAAGTATCTGACATGGCTATAAATCGTCTTAGTGGTCTTCTAGGACCGCAAAACGGATTTTGTAGACTGTAATATCCTGGTTTTCACAAAAATTAGTAAAAAATGTTGAAAATTGATCAAAAATCACAAACAAATAATCGAAATTTGAGTAAAAAATATTAGATAATTAGACACAAAAATCACAAAAATATGAAAAAATTACGAATAATGTTAAAAAATGTGATAAAATTGACCTACATTTGAAAAAAATCATTATAAATCATTGAAAATTGCGTAAAAATTGACAAAATTTGGTAAAACATCCTGAAAATTAATCAAAAATCACAAAAGAAAATTGAAAAAAATATGAAAAAATTAAGAAAATTGATCAAAAATTACGAATTTAAGTTGAAAAATGCGTGAAAATTAAAAAAAAAAAAAAAAAAATCGCTCCAAGTCAAACTTCAAGCTGATTTTACCCCAAACCATGGCATAGAAAATCAGGCTAAAAACAGCTGAACATAATTCAGGGTGGTCAAAATCAGCTATATATGTGAAAAGACCTCGTGAAAAAAATTTCTGTTCTTGTAAGAGAGCGAGGGGGGGTTTCTAGAAAAATTATTTCTAAATTATTTCGATAATTTTTTGCCCCATTTTTGATGAGCATAGCTAAAGGTGTAGAAACAATAACAACTCGAAAATATTACTCATCGGTTTTCTCAATTATTACCCTTACTTCGATTATAGTCAACCCGAGATGACGCTAGCAAAAAATAGCAAAAAAAAAAAAAAAAAGATGAGAGAAAATAGTTGCTATACTCGTACCACCGCACGTTTAATAATTATATAATTTATACTCACGGTACGTATATGAGGTTTGGTATAGCGTCGTAGAGCCACTGCCGTTGAAGACTATAAAGAGCAAGAGAGCTGAAAACACAGGCTGCGGTATGCTAATGAATGTACGAAAAAAATATTAATGATTTCTGCGGCTCTGTGTTCGATATCTGTGGTGGCGGCCAAAGGCGAAGCATCGTGGAAGAGGGTGCAAGATTTCATTATTATTATTCGCGCAGGGCGATAAACAAACCAATTACGAGCATGAAACAGCAATTATCTAAGTGCACGTTCGATTGTTCGCGGATGACTTGATAAGTGACGAAGAAGAAGAAGTGAGTGATGCGAGACAGGAAGACGATACGTACACATATGTACATGTACATGTACACCGTACAAAGTACACGGTACATAACGTATATGTATAATAGCTCGATAGAGGCATCGGCCGATCAGAGGGAGCCGAGGGGTGAGGTGCAGAACGAACGTCGCATCGCGTTGCTGGCACAAGCCACCGACGCGATATCAATCGCTACGTGATTAATTACATCCCTTAATACAATATTTACATCAAAAAAATGTTTACAATTAACCGGATAGCTTTTTAAAACGGATATATCTGGTGGGGTAATTTACTAACGTGACACCACCACTACCACCACCACCCCCACCACCACCACGAATACGTACCTATATCTATACGACTACTCGGCTGGTAGAAAGGGGGATGATTTTCTCTCTTTTTATTTCCATAGTGCAACGTTAAGAGGGAGGTACCACATACGTAGCACTAGGTACTGGTTGTGTCGCGAACAATAGCCGGAGACTTTTGTGTATTTTTCGAGAGGGTCTTAGGGGTGGGTTTTAATTCGACTACGTACACGATGATCGGATCAGATCTTCGGCTGGCAAACATCGAGATGATTTTGTACCGTAGTTCTCTCGATGTTCATTCAGTATTGCTCGTAGATCTTGCAGTGTTAAGAGCGGACCCAGTTTCGCTCTTGTTGTTGCTGATGGCTTTCGAATACGATCGTAGATTACGTAAAAATTAATTTTTATTGAAAAAAAAAGAAAGAACGAAGGTGCTCGTGTAACAGTTTCTCGATTGACGTTTATCATTATCATTTTTTTTCTTTTTTTTAATTTACGAGTGAATTGAATTTTTGTGTAGTGATTTTTAAAAAAATAAAATTTAAAACATGGACTCGTTTCATAACGCAACAGCCACCACTACTACTACTCTCGGTGGTGGTAAAAAACTTTCTAAATCATTTTTAGTCGATTCGATAATTAATGGTAAAAGTTCGAAAAGTACGTCGTACGAGCATTTTGCGGCTGCTGCGGCCGCCGCCGCAGCCGCAGCCGCCGCCGCCGGCTTACCGTACTATTCTAATTTGGGTAGTTATCTGTATTCGATGGGATTATCGACAACTGCCGCCCAAAGATATCCGACCAACAGTTACCTGTCTTTAAATAATTTCGCAACATTACCGCAAAGTGCACCGATGATCGATATGATGTATCCGTTTAATGGAATAACGACAGCGATAGCTCCGGCAGGAGGTGCAACTGGACCTGGAGCAAGAGATAGAGAAGTTGGTGGCGGTAATTTTACCACGAGACCGTATTCACCCGGCAGACCTGCCGAGAAATGTAAACCGATTAAACCAATTCCTACTTGTCGGACGTCTCATCAAAGAGATGTTAAATCTCCGGCATTTCGTAAACGACCTTATGGTCGAGAAGATAATCATCGTGATAGTTTAATTAATGCTGGTAAGTTATACGAAAATATGATGCAATTTTTATATTTCATCGTTTTAAAAGTAGTTTTTATTATTTTGGAAAATTTTTTACGATGGATTTTTGATACGATATTGGTGCGATAATATGATTTTAATCGTCCTTCCACTTATTCTACTCTGAATTTCTTTTCTTTTTTTTTTTTTTTTTGTTTGAATCGTGAAAGTAAATTAGCTCGATATATTTTTGATAAGTACTTTTTATTGAGAAAGCATCGAGATGGTCTTCAGTTGTCAGTTATGTATCAGAATGGTAGACTTTTTTCAATTGTTGCAAAAAAAAAATGAAAATTCATTTGGGACAAGTTTAAATTTTTTATTCGACTGGAACGCAAAAGGATAATTTTTTGGCAAGCAGGTTTCTGAAATTAGCATTATACGAGTTCTCCCCCAAATTTCGAAATATTTTTTCTCTTCTTTTTAAGTTAAAAATTTTTTTTTTTTCATTTTTTATTATTTAAAAAATTTTGATTGTCTTATTTTTAAATAATCGTTACATTTATGTACCAAAATCATTTCTTCGAGTTCTAAAATTTGAATGGTTTTATTTTTTTTCCATTTTGCCTATTTCATTTTTTTAATTTTTATTGACGTACCTGTCTTTTACTTATTTTATTTTATTACATTCATTTTCATATTCGTTTCTTGTCAAGATGAGATTATTAAAATATCGTTTGGAAAAGTAATTTTCACATTTTTTTCTTTTTTTTTTAATTTCTATTTTAAAAATTTGTTTTGAATTTATTGGGTTTATTTTTGTTAGTGTCCAATTGAAATTTTTTCTTTTCTTTAAATTTTATTTCATGTATGATTATTTTTAATTTTTTCGAGACGTGGCTTACATTTCATGTTTTTTTCTAATTTTTGAATATTTTCTCAAATCGTAACTTCAATGCAAATTTTCCTATATTTTTTTTATCTTACTTTTTTTTTGTTATTTATTATTTATTTATTTTTTGGGAATTAACGTTGTTTTATTGATTTCCGAATATCCTGCTTCGTCATGTTTAATAGATTTTTGAGTAAAAATAGAACCCTTAACGATTTTAGTGCTCTTGAAGCAGTTAAAAGCTCAAAATTATGAACACCATTCCTAGAACTTTTATTAAATCTACTTATGAAATTTCAATCTCTTCATTGAGTTGAGATGAACGCCAATTCTAAAATGAAACTCTCTCTTCCCCTCAAGTTTGATAGAAAAAGAAGTAGGTATCTGAATACGTTGATTTTTAAAATTGATTTTTTCAAAATATTGGAGAATTTTTTTTTCACTCACAGATGGGTTAAGAGATAAATAGTTGGAACGTCCAAAAAGCAAATCTTAGGCCTTTATTAAATATATATGTTAAATTTCATCCTCCTAGATCAAACTGGAGGGGAGATACGCTCGAGGAAAAATTGTAAAATAACATAAACCGTCTCAAAAATTACTTTTTTGGTGTTGTGAGGGGGTGCAAGTGGTTAGAAAACCTGAAACTCTCAAATACCATACCTTGGATTATTATTGAATCTTTTTAGTCTGATTTTCTAAGTCGCGTCATATTGTCAATGAAAACCAGGATACTACAGTCTATCGACCTGCGGTGGTTTAGGAGGGGGGGGGGGATATCGGGATATCACAAAATCCGTTTTGGAGTCCTTGAAGACTATTACAACCATTTTCGGCCATGTCAGATCTTTATTTTATTTTTTTTTCTGTAACTAAAAATTGTTTACTTACTTTGGGCCCGACCAAATTCAATAAAATTTGGGATGTAGGCTTTAACTGGCAGCAAATTTGATATTCCGGAGTGGGAATGACCTTGGGTCAAAGTTAAGCTGTGCCCAAATTTGGGGAAGAGGGTGCCGAGGGGCTGAAATCGCAAAAATTGTTTATTGTTGAGTCAATCAATAGACAATCTATAGTTGCTTAAAATATTTTAAAATCAACCTCCTAAGTCAATTAGGAGAAGAAATATGGATGTTACCCTACCACCCTTTTTGACCTGGAAAAATACTGTTCTCCCCGTTATCCCCTCCAAATTCAGCTAAGTAGTTTAAATTTGTTATGTAGATCATAAATGTATCGTTTGGGAATTTCAATTTTTCAAACCCACCGTACCCACTTCTAGCCCTGAAATGTGGTTTATTTGGGCAAGTTTGCTTATATTTTAAGTTTGTTCCTCCCATAACTCTTCTCCAAAAATTGAGCTGGGAACTTGAAATTTGATGTGTCCTAGATGTGCCTTTTAGGAATGTCGACTTTTCAGCCTCATTGCACCCCCCCCCTCTCAGGCTTGAAAACGTAGGTTTTTTTTAAACCTACATAACTAGCAAATTTCAGCTACCTAGCTCAATGACGAGTGAGTGGGGGGAGGAGATGTGGAAGTACGCGTAGAACAAATTTTAAAAAATGATAAAAATCATGTCTAACTTATCGAATTTGGCCATGGAAGTAGATGTTACAACACTAAGTCGAAATCCTAGGACGATTTTTTGTCGGATTTTGGCTGCTCACAGCAATGGAACGTGAAGAGAGTAAACAAGGAACGGACTCATTTTAGGGGTTAAAAAGAGGAAAAACTCCCATATCTCCCCTGTCAATCGCTTACTTAAAAGGCTAATTTTTAGATATGTTATATAACTGTTAATTTTCTATCGATTGGCTCGAAAACGAACAATTTTTGTGGTTTTTACTCCTGACCAGCCCTTCTCCAAAATTTTAACGTGTTTAAATTTTGATCCAAGGTAATCTTCATTCATGTATATCTCCCATTGGCTAATTTTGAACGATTTTACTCATTATCAATCTGCATAAATAATTCAGGTTTTCGAAAAAGAAAAAAAAAACACACAAACAAAAAAATAGAAAGCTGATTTGCTCAAGAACAGTCTTAACGGTCTTCTAGGATCCAAAAACAAATTTTGTTGATATTTCTTCTACTTGCCTGCTCCCTCCGTACAGCATTTCTTCAACAATATGACATAAAAAATCGAACTATAAATGAATAGTAAATTATCTAGCATATCCAATATTACCCTAAATTAATTTTTTGGATCGCCAAACAATTTGTTATGTAAATTTCATCGTTTTAACTTCGCTGCATCAGTTGTTCGTTGAATATTGTCGTAGCAGCTGTGAGATTTTTTGAGAAAATCATACTAAAAATCACTAATCCTATCAGGTATATATTTTTTTGTTGGCTGGTTAATTTTCAGTTTATTTACCTGTAGACAGAGACTATTACTGCATGTATTATTGGAAAAAAAAAACTGAAAATCATGTCCCTCATATATCAGAAAGAGAATCAAAAATAGTTATTATACGGTACAAGTCTATCAGATGTATGCTGATTGCAAAAATTTTTGAATTTTGCCATATTATCATTAGCTTATATTTCGAAGCAGCTGGTTATAATATGGCCAACCCTTTTGTTACTCGTCATATATTATGTGAATAATTTTAATACATTGTGTTCAACTTACATATCAACCAATAAAACAGTTTTTTCCCTTACTCAATCAACAAGGTGGGTATGAATAGCTGGTTTCATTTAGTAGGGCTTATTTTCCATATATTTCGTTTGAGTAACTGTACAGAGATACATTGAGGTTATACCTTATCAAACCCATCTTATGCGAATCATTACTTGTTGGCCTATACCTAAGTATCTTGTGGGTATTTATCAAGTACAATGATAATAAAATCCAGGCAGGCTAAGAAAGAAGGGGTGTTACTTTTGAAAAAAAAAAATTCAAACCCACCAATCTTGCTTTCGTATCGAACGAGAAAAGGGTTACTTTTTGTACGGTTGCTGGAGATGGTAAAGATTTCGAATCATCGCAGCGGGTATATTTTTATTAGATAATAGTTTGAAATTAAAATAAAAAAGGAAGGGGGGAAAACAAGTATCGTGTATGTTGTGTAATATTGTGTAAAAAGGGTTGAGATATCTAATCACGTATCATCAACCCTTTTTAATTCGCCATTTTGTGTACGATACCGCGATTATTGGTAATTGCATCCTTTTGATACGTACGACTACGATATCTTTGCTGTTCGTAGATTTGAATATTCATCTATACTTAGGTATAGGCTTACCTGTGATAAATAGGTACATTTAAATATAATGAATGGGTATTACATTTTTCCTCCATTTCGAAAAATAATTCTTCTTTATAAATACCGTTCGGATTTGTTACTTGAAATATTTGAAAGTTTTCTTTCCAAAAAAATATAAGATTAATTTGAATCCGAAGTTATTATACGTAGGTAAGGGTAGGCATAGGTAATTTTATATTTTAAATTTGAAAACAAGGTTACTGCCCTATAAGCTGTGTTCATTCTGGAAGATTTCAAACGAATAAAATCCACGCGTATACCAACGAATTTATGGAATTCGCTCCGTCGCGTCTGGTACTTTTATTTGACGAGCTACACCAAAAAAAAAAACACACCACCACAACGATAGCTAAGACCAAGGGGATAGTAGTGAAAAACGAAACATTTCAAGGAAAAGTAAAAAGAATTATCAAAGTTCAACTCGGGTATAGTTGTTAGAATTTCTTTCGTTGTGAAGAAGGTGAAAAATATACAGGCCGTAAAAAAATAATTTCGTTAAAACGTCGCTTATTTTTGGAAATTTTCTGGAGCGTAGCCGACATTGTTGAGATTTTTACTTCGTTATTTAGTTAGCTGCTGGTAGCTGTGGGTTTCTCCTGTCTGTATATACTTATTTCTTTGGCAGGCAGGGCATAGGTTCGAGGTTATTTTCGTCGTAGTCCGCGGTTTCTTGAGTGAAAAAAAAGAAGAAAAAAGGCGACGTTTAAAGACCTCGACTGAAGTATATTTTGGTAATAAAATGGGAAAAAGAAGTGGTAGAAAAGTGAGAGCTTTTCATCTGCTCTCTCTTGTCTCTTCTTTTATTCCTTTTCACATAGGTTAGCTGTTACGATAATTTAATTTAAAGATGGCGAAATGGAAATAAAAAAGCTCAAGATGTACGATTGAGAGTGAAAGTTTTTCTATCGAGATGCGATAAATTGGCAGATTATGTGGTTTGGTAAGGCAACGAAAAGACATTTTTTTTTTTTTTTTTTTTTTCAATTCAAGGTTAATGGATGTTCTTACCGAAAAGAAAAAGAAATAAAGCAAAGGC